>MJUU01000025.1:77648-117271 GCA_002080025.1 Modiolus philippinarum | reverse complement strand
TGGAGATTTACATATGGTGGCCATTATTTTCGTTAATATTTTACCCAGAGCGTAGCGTAGCGGAGCGAGGGGTAAAATAAACGAAAATAATGGACACCCATATGTTAATCGACTACAAACCACCGGCGAACATGAATTATTTCGATTCTAATATGACATTTGAATATCTTCGCGGACCTATAGTGTACACGGTAAGGACAGCCATTGCATACGATTTACTGACGTTTTTGTGCACAAAACATATTATGACGTCGTCTGTTTCAGCGTAAAAAGTGTTGTGAAGTCGCTCATATGTTATGGAGATTTTCATATGGCTGGTCGCCATGGTTTTCATTGTTCCCATATTAGAATTAATAATAAATGATATGGCTCTAAAAAATGAAATTAGAAGGCACATATTTCAGGTACTTTGCTATAAATTTTTATGAATGGTAATATCATGTTATGCGTTGGACGAAGCGGTTTTAGTTACATAATAAAAAGCATGTCAATTTAATATTAAACCAAACTTTTTTATTCGTGGGGTATACAATACAATACAATGTATATATAATAGTAACTTGAGAATTCATGATTTACGGATGCATTACATCTTCATCATTACAATTGTCATGACAGTAGCTGAGTTATTGTCTATATTAGGTAGTACATCACCCCACCATGTCGTTACTGTGAAATTTATCACATTTCTCGCATTCTTAAGAAACATGTTCCTCGTTTAGTGTTGACATACTTATAAATAAGTGTGACCTATGTAATGTAATAAACAATTCTAATACTTATTTACATAGAAAAGTGAAAGGCCTTTCCGACTGTAATTTTTCATTACCCACGTAGTAAACTTTTAAGTGTAATATATTAAATAAACATGCATATTTATGAAAAATATATTATCTTTCCCCATAATTTTTATATTATCTGCTATGTGGGTTACATAGTACTAAAGAAATTCAGACTCACCTTCAGCCAAACCTATTAACCTTTGTCTATTTACCAATTTTCTGTCCAGTTAAAACTAAATATCATAAGAAAAATCATAGAAATTAAGCAATTTAAACACCCTCCTGTTTGGCTGTATTGAGACGCACACAGTGGAGACACACTGACGTTTTTATATGGAACATTGCCGTCCTCAAGAATTCAATAGTTTCAGTAACAGTGGGATTCTTCAAATTACTTTCGACTTAGTTTATTTATTATTAATTTTTTAGTTTTCTTTTGGATAGATCAAGAACTGTCAAAACACACATACCAAAAAACGAATACCATCAACTACCCGAGTTTATTGAAAACCGAAGGTCATATGATAGATACGACAAAATTTTAAAATTGAATTAATTCGAGATTAGGTAGGTACTTCGACAATATTTATTGCCTTCTTGAACCCCCCCCCCAAAAAAAAAAAAAAAAAAAAAACGTGGAAAGCAAATCCTGGCTATTGGACAAAATTTTCCGGGAGAAAGATCGATAAGGGTACTTTACAAAATAATCAGTTTTCGGACTATCACTGAACTATTAGATAACTAGACTTGGGACACCCCAGGGGTTAACTAACGATAACTTGGTTATGCATCGTTCATTATTTTTTCTTAAATTTAACGTTGTCCCATTGTTGCCCCCACTATAGTAGTTTTCGTTTAATTCGGTTTTATTTGGTAGTAGTAAAATGATAGTAATTTGTTAATGGGAAATTGATTTCTTGTCAACCAAGAAATTACCGACTTCACTTCCCAGTGGCATATTTAAAAAAGTTTTCCATGTGTATATGATGGCTCCTGGTGAGCTGTAATTTTCTTACGAAATTTCACAATAAATTTTAATATGCTATGTAGGTGGTATGATATAACGTAAATTGCAATGTGATGAATATAAGTGAAACTTAACCCCTGTGTTTAATTTTAATATCTTTTTTAAACCATGAAAAATTCAGAAATAATCAAAATTGAAAGCATTAGTATTGGGAAATGATATTAAAATTTCGAAAATTAGATTACATTGTATAAGAAGCGAAAACGGTCACTTGACTATCAAAGTAGGAAATATACCAATGACTCGTAGAACTGAAAACACACAGAAGATTAAAGAAAAGAACATGAAGTGAAACTTTAACCCTAATAACATTTGGCTGAATTTATTTATTCTTTGGCTTTTTCAAATTTTATTTCGAATAGATCCATAACACACATACACCTGCAAACCAATTTCGAATTCAATGAAACCGAAGGTCAAACAGAACTTGTACGACAAAATACTAGTTTGTTCGGACAGCTACTCCGGCAACATTTATTGCCTACTTGAAAAGTAACAAATGTGAAAAGCAAGTAGTACATCGGTGAAAGGTTTAGGTACCCATATACCGGTTTAACCCTACCACTAGCTCTTACTAATGCCGGTTCCAAGTCCGGCTATTCCGAGTTCCTATCGTTGTCTTTGTTTGTCTATTGTCTTTTTATTGTTTTTCTTATGCAGTTTCCTGGTAGATTGTGGCATGTGATTGTAATTTTCGACCATTGTGAGTGTTTCCTGTTATCCTTTCCTCATTAATAATTGAAGATGCATGTATATAAACATAACAAGGACAAAATGCTAAAACCATTTAAGGTAGTTGGGGTGTCTTGGTTTCTGACACAAGAACTTTTTTAAAATTTGCACAGTGAAACTTTGAGCGGTATGCTATAAAAATATGCAATTTGGGTCACGGATATGACAAAAAAGATACAGAGTTCTAAAGATTGGTCAAATTTGGTTTTTTTTTGCACTTTATTTACAATAGAAATATATGGAAAATAGCCCTATACCAAAATTCAATGGCATATTTTTTCTATAAGCAGACATACAATTTTTTCCAAACTTTAATAAGAAAAAGAAGGGAAACGGGGAATGTGTCAAAGAGACAACGACCCTAAGGGGAGCAATAACAACTCAAAGCCACCATAAGATCTTCAATGAACGGTGAGGAAACCCCACACCCAACGGTAGGTCGGAGTTGGCCCCTAAATAAAAGAGTAATCAAGTTCAGCGAAATAAGAATCTTCCTAGACTCCGATAGACATAAAGTGAACTAACTAGAAAACAGACAAGACACACAAAGGCTCAATAAATTTCCATAATAATTTGTATATTTATTGGTATAATACAGAACTTCAATTTAAAGACATAAAAAAGATATGTCACGGGCCTTTTGAAAAAGTTATGTTAGTTTTTCAAGAAAGGGGAGATAACTTAATCAAAGTAATTTGGCACCTCAAAATAAAATAAAACAACATATTTTTGGAAAATTTATAATAAATGTTTTTGTTAAAATGCTTTAGACTAGTTGAAAAAGGAATTGGGATCAACAACCTTATTTGTTTTAACAAATTTAGAAAATTTGACTTTTTCCATGGTATTTTAGTATAGAATTGTCTCCCTTTGATTACACTTTTTGATGCAATATTATTCGAAGAGACATGATACTTATTGTTAATTTTTATTAAAGACATACAAAATCATTTAGACACCATTCTCATTGAATTACTGAAGTTTTGCTTAGATGCGCAAAAAAGATGCTCAGTTTTAGACACCCCAACTACCTTAAACTATGATTTCATCTCAAGTTCCAAAATATGAGAAGTCGAAAATCAGGAAAAAGGCAATAACAGAGACTTTGAAATGTTTTTTTTTTCTTTTTTCTTTCTTTCTTTTTTTTCAATAGCATTTGGCCCATAATCATTGTAAATACATAATCAGAGTGAAATTTTTTTTTAAGAATCGGACAAAAACCAACGCAAGTAGAATACCAAAGGAACTAAAGACGTCAGTCGTATTCGGTAATTCAAAGTCCAGAGACATGACAGGAAACGGAAACACTTAGGCACTTCATAAATAATAAATATAAAATTCAAAACTAACTCACACTGTCAATTCTCCTAAGTAAAATACCGAACCTTGTGTAAATTACTGCAAAGATTTGTCATCAAGAGCAACATTTCTAAAGACTCACAGACAACAAATAAGCAATAAACTCTTAATAAAACGACAAAATCATTTAACACTTTCGAGCAATATTAACGTTCTGAAGTGTGAACAGCATGGTAACTGAAGTATATGGCTACTCTCGAAGATCTGCAGTATCAAACCATTCGAGTGTTCCAGGGCCAAACTCTGATATTTTTAAGAAAAACATTAAGTATTCAGGTACTATTCTATGGAACTCATTACCCCTTAATATGAACTAGAGTCTCAGAAACTGAGCCTGTATTGATCACCTGTCAAATACTTAAAAGCAGGTTTCTTTATATTCCATGTTTTTTTTTGTTTTTGTTTTGTTTTTTTTTTGTAATTTGTTTTTTTGTTTTTTGTTGTTGTTTTTTGTTTTTGTATTTTTTTTTGTTTGTTGTTTTTTTCTTTCTTCCTTTTTTGTGTTTTTGTTTTTGTTTTTGTTTTTGTTTTTGTTTTTTTTTGTCTTTTTCGTTTTTGTTTTGTGTTTTTTTTTTTGTCGAATCGGATAGAAAAGAGTAATCTTTGTAGAGGACCATAGATACACCATTCCTTTAAAGTATCCTTGAATTTGTAATAGAAGTTTCAGACGAGTTGGTGTAAATGATGATTTTCCCGTGAGGTCCCACGTAAAATATAAGTTTCGCGTTGTCGGCCATATTTTTTGTCGGACAAGAACGAAATGGCCATCTTTGTAAAAGACCTTCCTTATATCGTTCCTGTAAAGTTTGGTTGAATTCTACTCAGTGATTTCAGAGGAGTTAATGAAAATGTGAAAAGCTAACGAACGGACTGCGGACGGACGCCATGTAATAGCAATAGCTAACACTGATCTTTCGCTCCAGGCGATCAAAAGATTACAACAAAAACTAGAAACTTTGAAGAAGAAAGTATCTGATTATCTTTTGATGCGTCAACAATCTACAGCCTAGTCGTTAAATGCCCCAATTTGAACAGCACATTCACATATGTGTTACACTTTCATATACTTCGTATAGTTTTTGTGATACATTCTTTATGTTTGCATACTTTTATTTTCAAAGTAACAGTGGAATAAGCCACTATTGTGTTGCATCACTGAAATAACTTATATTTGTTTATTTCCTCTTTCAGATTAAAAGAACTTATCTGAATAATGTACAAAGTCAGTGTAGTCATGGTTATGTTGTGTGTGTCTTGTTTAGCAATGCCTACTAATATCAGATTAAAACGAAGTCTTAGAAGGTCTAACTTGAAGGTAATTTAAGGCATAGTCTTATTTCAGTTCAACACTAACACAGCACACTATTGTGGGGCTATTAAATAAAACTGTATATACACTACAGAAATTCAAAATTCTGGCAAAACAGCAAACGAATACTGTAGTAATGTCGTGTCCAAAAATTAATAGAGAAAATTACACAAAAACACAGACACACATGGTAAAAACAGAATCGATGATAACAAACAACAGAACATAAACGCCATAAAAATACAGTACTAACAATATAACAAAGCCAAAATCATGTTAGTAACACCAAGGGCCGGGTCTGTTTCATCCTCTCATAACAGAACGTCAGGTACCAGGTCAACACAGAACGTCAGGTACCAGGTCAAATTCTCATAACGCTACAGAACGTCAGGTACCAGGTTAAATTCGATTTGTATTGGTAAAAATAACGGCAGTAGAATACCGAAGGAACAAGGGGTGTGATAACTACAAAAATCAGAGTCCAGAGACATAGCAAAAACGGGAACACAGAAAAACAAAGATACAACGAGGACATTAGACAACCACAATAAACAAATAATAAAAAATATGTCTTATTAAATTGGAGTAATAACAAAACTACTGACAGACATGTCAATTGCCGACAGCATCGGTCCCGACTTGGTACAGGCATTTCAACTGAAACGGTGGGTTAAACCGTTTTTATGGCGCACCAAACCTCCCCTTCCATTGAGGTAGTGTTTCGGTAGCAACTCAACAGCAATTTCTATTGAAAGGTCGTAGAAATTTAAAGAAATGATCACTCCAATATTAAAAAAAATCTTGAATCAGAGTTCGGACCGAAATATACACTCCGTAAGCAGGAGAATCTGGAATAAACTCAAAAATCAAAAATCCAAATCATGGAAATTCATCTCCAAGACGATATGAGACAGCATGACAAAGACAAAATAAATAACAAAAAATAGAAACATTTTGTCAGGTGAGCGATACATGCTCAGTCTGTGAACCTCTTGTTAATGGTATTCAGTTTTCAATTGAACATTCAGGAAAAAAATAACGTAAATGATAGCTATCTATGCATAAATCTCCAGAAGCCGGGGAGTATGACCTCACTTTCATGTCTTAAAGGATAAGATACTATTAAAAAAAGAAACGATACACAGGCACTTTTTGTAAATATTTTTGTATTTCGAAATTTATAGTTTTTATTTCAGTGTATAAATGTATTCAACGCCAAAACGCATTTGTTTTACAATTTTAAAATTAATTCCGAAACGGATACGATGAAAATCCTTTCACCAAATGATCGAGTTTGCTGATGACTGATGAATGATTTAATTTGTTTTATGTCAATAATTAGGACACTTCATCAGGTTACCAATTTGCCATCTTAAAAAGTGGAAAACAATGTATCATTTCGATGCCCCGTTCAATCCAAAATTAACGCTGGCAAGGACTTAGCGGGATCAGATCGTCGATCTTGATATTGTCCCTCGCAATTCATTGTTACTTGAAAAGAAGAACAAACTAAAGACTAGTGTTTAATCTGAAGCAAACATGCTAATCAAATGATAAATCACGTGGCAGCAGGTCCCGTGAGACGTCGCAACGTCAAGATCGCGTAACACGTGTTTTACACTTCGGAGAACGGTAGTTAAAATTGAAAATAAGCCTGAGCAGTTCATGGTCGACATAGCAACAGAGTTTTGAAGTCAGTCTGTTCAAAAATTTGATGGTTTGGTAAAATGAAAATGTAGACATATTCACTATTTACGTCTGCAAACAGAATATCCGGATAATGACCGTGACCGAAGATGGTTCAGAAATTGTAAGATACATTTTGGGGCATAATGTTTATTCTGTCGTGCAAAAAATACATTTTATCTTCGTGTTATCGTTTTCTTCTAGAAAGTAAAACATAATTCCTGATAAAATCTAAGTATCGTTTCTTTTGTTGAGTATATATATATAATTCTAATATGACGCAGTATAGTTACAGAACTTTACACAAAAATAGTACTCTTCATTTTGAACATATTTAGCTGTACCTTCAATTTTTAATGCATGCTCCGGATAAAAATATTATCAAAATTCATAAATATTCAACTGACTAATGGCGGTTATGAATCATTTCTGAATTGTTACGACCTTCTTCCAAACTTTTTTAAAACCTTCATCAAAGGATTATTTCTGTTATCCGTACAGTTGCAATATAAAAAAAGAAAATTTCATGATAATGAATGGTCCAAAGCAGTTTTAAAATTTGACTTTTTTTTTCAGAGAGCTGGAATGTCAGTTTATCATTCCTTTGGAGTAGAAAATGTGATGTATGAATTATTGATAAACGAAATGTTTATAACCATACAAGGAACACCTCAAACAGGTCTATCAAACACTGACATTGCAGACTTCTTCCACAATATCATTGGAAAACCTAGAGATATGTCAAACAATTTTGGAAATGACTATATTTTCTGGGGTGATGAAAACGGTGATGGTGTACTGAATCGTAATGGTACGTTTCGTCTGACGTTACACTTTTTTATCATAAGATTTTAACTCTTCGTGTAAATAACAAATTATCGACGTTCATGTAAATTTAGTTTTTGCATATGGCCAATTCCACAACTTATGTCCCTATAGTGCAGAACCTCTTTTTGTCTAAAGCAAACACTTCAAGTAAAACAACCACAAAACTCTGAAAAGCTTGCCAACGACTGTCACCACCTTTTTCATTTTGATTTTATATAAAAACAGATCAAGAAGTAAGCCATGGATATTTTGGAAACTCATAGTTTCATAAAGTTACATAGATAGTACAACAAGGAAAACAAATCATAAGATCAAAACATGGTGAAAAAGAAATACTCCAAAAAGATACAGGCAATTCACAAGACTGACAATGCAGAAATGATACTGGAGAAATGGAATCAAATCATAGATACACGGAAACACTCGAACAAGTCATAGGTTCATAAAACATGTCGATACAGAGTTAATGCAGAAAAAAGCAAATCAAAGCTTCAAATACTTTAGATACAGAGAGATCTTTAACAGTATTGCAAGATACTCCCACATTAGATTTAGGTTATATATATAATGCACATATGTGGGCTATATGAATGATCTCTATTGTTAATGTATTACTTTAAAACATTGTACTTGATTGAAAGACTTCATGCGTAAGATATTCTTCTTTTGTCAAACATTTGAACAAATCCCCACAAAGATGATTAAACAAAAGAATCATGGCACTAAAAAGAGACGACCAAAATCATAGGTTCACAGAAAGCCTACATAGAACACAAAAAGAAGTGAAGATCAACGTTACTGAAGCGCATCATGTGCATTTTGACCCAACAAACAACGACAATTTAATTAAAAGCACAAAAATGATCTGTCTCATATGTAGTATACACCCGTCATTAATTAAAATACTACATTTGAATATTTTCGTCCGTCAGATCATTATCTCAAAAACGCTGTGTTTGGAAAAACGGCAGTAGATGACCGAAGGAAAAAAGCACACAATCACATAAATCAAAGTCCATGACTAGGCAAAAGCAAGAACACCAGAAGACGGAATAAAAAAGACCCCACACACCGACAAAACACACTAACACCACCACATCACTAGAAACTAAAGCACTAAAAGTGTGAACTCTCAAATAATAATTATAAAAAGAGAGTAACATCAGGTGTTCCGGAAGAAACGTTGTTCTGTAGTTATAATATCACACTGTCGGTGGCTTTATTGTAGTACCTTATTCACAATTTCCAATTTTAGAAGGCTGGAAATGTCGTGTCCTGTGAAGCAAGTTGAGCATGTCACTAATGTGTTCGTTCTGTAGTATCGTGTCAGGCTAATATAATTTAACGAATATTTCTCAACAAAATTAAATAGAGGGAAAACATTTCTACAGTTAACATGCCGTTGCCGTAAGTTCAGTAACAATTTCAGTTCTTGCTTGTAGACACTGGCATATATTTTTGATTTTATTTTTTAGAACTGCGGAATGCAATGAAGACACACGATGTATTTCGATACATTTGAATCATCAAGTCGATAACTCAACGACTTTTGCCAGTTTTTGGCAGTGAATTTGTTGTTCGTAACATACCACCATATTGACGAAGATTTGTCATGATGTTTTCAAAGCTTTCCTCCCCTGAAGCTTTGCTTTCCTTGTTTTGGTAAATCAGAGAAGAGTAATGTGACTTGTGAGCGTACAAGAAGTTGGAAGCAAAGAAAGAAAGAATGTGGCCTGTAGAGTACTTTTTAGTTTGATCATCTGAATGTTGATCGACAATAGTTCGCGAGTATTTAGTATTGTAGTTTTCTTTGTTAATCGACAATCGTTATGGATAATTTTTTGTAGTGTTTTTGTAAATTGTGATTGACAGCGTATGAGTTTTACTGTGGTAAGCTGTACCGATTTATTAGGAAGCTTTGTTTTTTGTGTTGAAATCCAGTAGATGGTAGGAAGTTAAGAATCATCTCGATTCTAGTATTTGTGGTTATTAATGGGATAGGTTTATTTATTTTTTAATACCTGCTGTATTTTATGCAAATATTTATTATTTTTTTTTACTTGTACAAATGCAACTGCTAGTATGTACAAACCATTGAAATATCTGTGATATAACGTTATTCTATCACCTTATATTTCATCTTTCATTTTCCCATTAATTGTTATACATAGTTTATTTCATTGTTTTATTTCTTCGTAATTTGTTTGCCATGTTTTGATGATTTAACAGTTCTTTTCACTGTTTCAATTATTTTTATCCAACTTTATCACTGATTTCTGGGTTTAGATAATATTAAATCAGAAGAAAATAAAGGTATTTTTACCAGATCCATTGTCGAAAGAGTCCATTTTGTTAGTTGAATTCAAAGTCGTATTGAATTAAAAAAAACAGTGTTGATAACATTCAGGGTTGGGTCATTTCATGTTCATTTTCAAAAAGCTTTGAATATACTATTTTAAATACAAAAAAAAAATTTTGTGAGAGTAAATGTTTTAATGAACAAACTGTACTTTTGTGAATTTTTCCTTATATTCAATTAATCAATTTCCTTTCAAAATTATTCTATCAAATAAAATAGCATTTACCATAAATTCTTAGTTTGTGTCAAATAAAATGTCATTAAAAACCGGAATTAGTGTTTTCAAGAAATGTTTTTAATTGAAATTTTTGATATAGAAATTAAAAGTAAAGCCAAGATAAAAAAAAAAACACACATTCCTGAATTTTTCAAACGTTTTTTACTAGGATAGACAATCTAACATAAATGGTGCTTGTAAAAATGAAAGACAACAAGCTAGCAAATTCTTTGCTAACATATAAATACAGTATAGTGTTAAAGGTATGGTTGTGTGGTTTTGTCTTACTTCATTGTTTTGTTTTGTTATTTCTTTAATTACTAACTGTCTTTGCTGACTGAATATACTAATATCGTCGTGTAAATCCTTTAGACAGTAAAATTCATTGTTCCATTTGTTTAATCTTACCATATATTTATAGGGATTTTGTCCCGGGAACATTTACTCCATATCCCTTTATTTGTTCAGTAAAAGGTTGGACACAACAGTCATGTCCATATGAATGTATAGTTACAAAGTAGTGAAAAAATGCTCCGTATAAGACTACACAATAACTTAATGAACTGTTAGACTTTTCAAAGTATGAAGTCCTCAACATTTAAGAATTAAAAAACTTAAAGACGGAAGTACCTTATACCAAGAGGCTTTAAAAATTTTTATATTCAGTTAAAATTTTTCATGTTTTGACTGTTGAGAGGTGCATCTTTGAGAAATGTGTTACTATGTTTTGCTCACTGTGTACTTTGTAAGGATATATACACGTGTGTAATATTTTCGTAGAGTTCTGAGCTTACATGTCTTATTATGGACACGGTGAAGCTGAAATCAGATAAATTTTTAGACTGACAAAATCTTTACAATATAGATATATAGTTCTATATTTTTTGCATGTACTTTGAGGTTTAAGTTCATTTAGATACTAAATGCATTGTACTTGAATTTATGTGGGCAAAACTGTATAATAATATCTATGTTTTGATTTGATATTAATTCTAAAACAGGCAAAGGCAGCTGCTTGAATTAAATTACTGATTTCGTATGTAGTATGTGTATTTTTTAACGTTCAAATTATAAAATTTTTCACGTACAAATAGAATAAATTTCCATTCACTTGTTTAGGAAATTGTGAATCAATTTCAGGACATTACTTGTTTTCACAATTGTCATAGGATCAAATTAAAGTTTATTTCTGGTAGATACTTACACCCTAGAGAATCATTTTTTTTTTGCTTTTTTAAATTCGAAGTGTTTTTTTACTTTTTTTTGTTTATTTTATTTTATTTATCTTTTTTTTTTGCTATGTTTTTTTTTTTCGCTTGTTTGGATGTTTTTGTTTTTGTGTTTTTTTTTGTTTTTTTTTGGGGGGGGGGGTGTTTTTTGTTTTTGTTTTTGTTTTTTTCTTCATTTTTTCGTAATTTGTTTATCAAACATATTTTCTTACATAAATTAATAGTTCAACTTAATAGGAACTCGGGAAACTTAATTCCAACCTACATTTTTTCTTTTTGTTTTAGAAAGTTCAATACAGGGGCTCAAATTTCTCATGGGTGTAACTTGAATAATTTTTTAAAAAAATTGATAGTTTTCCTTGACATTTCAACTACAAACTCTCAATTTTCGGTGAAAAATTGTCAGCATAGATGGTCCGTGACCCCTATTTTTTTTCATTTATCTTCGGTTGTCTGTCAGTTACCTCTTATTTCATAGAGAGTAAAACAATCCAATACTTCAGCTTTGTCAAAACAATACCAAATTCATTATTTGTAATGCCATTTTAGTAGGCCTATATCATACTTTTTTGGTTTTGTGCCTTTATCTAAGTGGAATCTGAGCTCTATTGTTTCCTGTCAGTTGCCCCTCTTCTTATTTTTGTATTATGCCTCCCATTTTAATTCTCTCTATTTTAATATCTGTAGCAGGTTAATTCTAATTGAATTCCTTAATTTTGTATACTTAAGTTAATATACAGATTTGTTCGTGGTAGCGCAATTGAACTACAGTTTAACGTTAGAATATCAATCCGAATTTCGAGTCTCATGTTTCGAGAAGTATTTGTGGTATAATAAATAAATAACAAATGATAAGTGTTTATTGAGACATCTGTTAGAAACAAATTTACTGTATCTTGATTTAGTATAGGATTAAACTGTTTGATCAGAGTAAACGACCTCTTTATTTGTTGCACTTTATTTTCGCGGAGCGGATTAATGGACAAACATAAATATCGAAAAATATTTCTTTTGTTATTCATGACGTTGACCAATGAAACAAAGCGTTACAATAACATTTGGAATTATTTATTAATCGATCTTTCATTTTTCTGCATTTGTCTTGTCAACTTAGTTTATTTTTCATGTTGTTTTACATTGTTTGAAGCTCGTTGGTTAATTTTAATGACTATAACATCCATTTGCTCAATCCAATCACTTGTTGACAATTTTAAACAAATGCTTTAATAAATGTATATTTTGCAAAATAAATATTTTTATGTATGTTGCAAATTATTTTATCTTTGTATTTGAATAAAGTAAGTGAGAACCAAACCGTCAGTCTAAAAAGAACAATCCAAGGACAACGGTAACGTCGGAAAAACAAAGAAACGAAGACACAACATGAGCACGGCACAGAAAAGAAAATGAAGACACGCACATATACAAAAAATGAACAACACGGACCCAATAATAACCATGGGTGAGATCAGGTACACCGGTAGAGTAAGCATCTCCTGCTTCTTATAAGACACCCGCCGTGTTGAACATGTCAACCTAGTCCTTTAAAAGGATTCAAAGGCATTAGGATACAGAGAGATACCAGTCAAACAAGGAAGCAAATCTATATGATTTATATGGAAGTAAAACCATCAATCCAATTTACTGGGAAAAAATCTTTATAAAAATCTTTAAAGCAAAGGTTCATCAAATGGGAACAATATACATAGGAATCAACCACCAATTCAACACGACGGAAAAAAATCTACCGTAGTAGTCAACCATCTATTTAAAAAGACTCTATACAAGAACCAAACCATCAATTCACCCAATCGAATGTTAGGACATATACTACTGGAATGCATAGAATAAAAATAGAATAAAAAGGATAAGAGGAGACACCTACATAGGCCGAAAAACACAGTCACATGCCGCAATATGTACCAAGGAACTGCACAAGAAAAAAAATCACAAATAAAAAACAAAAGACAAACGTAAACAACGATATGAACTTTGGACAGCCGGACTTGGTAAGAACCTAAGCTTTGTATCATTTCGTCTTTGGCTTTTTGTCAGCTACTTTGGCTTTGCAAAACAATACCACATTCATTATATATAATTTTTGTTGGCCTATATCAAACGTCGCGTCTTAAACTTCTTTTTTGTTTTTCTTTGTTCCTTTCTTGTTATAGGTTTTTTATTCTTATTTTTGTTTGTTTTTTTTTCTTTGCTTTTTTCTTTGTTCCGTTTGTTCTTGATCCATTTATCATTATAGGGTTTTTTTATTCTTATATGTTAAAAATGGATAACAGGAAACACCTACAATGGCTGAAAATTATAATAACATGCAACAATTTGCAAAGGAACTACACAAGAAAAACACGTATAAGACAAAAGACAAACGAATACAATGATAGGAACTCGGGACAGCCGGACTTGGCACCGGCACTAGCAAAAGCCAGCGGTAGGGTTAAACCGGTTTATGGGTACCCAAACCTCCTCTTTATCTGTCCCGTTTCCCTATAGTATAAAAACATACGAATAAAACCAAATACATGTAGACTACTAACACCATGACCACAATCATGAAAGGAGAGAAAAAGACAATGCGTAATTTTAAAAGATGGGTCAAGGGGTGCTCGCCGCTAATCTGTCGGCTAGCTCAAGGAGCCTAGTCTGCTGGTAGAACACTGTCGCACTAAGGAAGAAAAATCAAACTCAAAACTTCCCGAAGGGTTTGGTCAAGAATCATCATAAATTTCAGTACACATCGGCAGTATCAGTGAGAGGCCAGGATGTGTGCAAAATTTTCAGGTCACTAGGTCTCAAAACTAATTAAACGGATGCAAGCAGAATATCTTGCCGATATCCCTTATTACGTAAAGAATGTAAGTTTCGTCCCAGCTTTTCTGGATTTTTAATCAATTTCTGGCATTTTTTTAACAACATTTCCGTAAAATTGAGGACTAGAAATGCCCATAGTAATAAGCTGTTTACGAGTAATGCCATATTTAGATATAATATGTTCATATCTATTACGAAACTTCTTAAATGTATTCAACAACTTACGAAATCTGTAACCTTGTTGTAAAAGTTTGGCTGTGATAGTATGGTTACGTTCATTGAAATCATCAAGAGTACAACAAACTCGTGCGAATCGTACCAGTTGAGAAATATACATCCCGTAGGATGGAGCAAGGGGAATGTCGCCGTCAAGAAAAGGGAAATTGGTAATAGTGAAATAAAAATCATCCCTTTTATGTCCTTTTCTTGGTTTAATTTGTTCTTTTTTCTAGATTTCTTGATCCATTTATCGTAAAAGGGGGTGGTATGTAGTGATCATGGTGTCCGGTCGTCCGTCCGTTGGTCCGTTCGTTATGCCGTTCGCCATAGGGTACGTACTTTGACCACCTAGACCACTTGGTAAAATTCAATGAAACTTTCACAGAATGTTTAGTACATATGGCAATTGAGCACCAGCTATTTAAAAATTTGATTTGACTTTTTGAATTTTTTTTCTTTGATGATTTTTTTTTTCATCTGGAATCAAACGGGTAGCGGGGGTCTGTTTTTTTAACTTTGCTTACAGTTATTCCTTTTTACTTTTTCTTTTTTTTTTTTTTTTTTCNTTTTTATCTAAATTTCTTGTTCCATTTATCGTTATAGGCCTTTTTTATTTATTTTTTTTTTATTTTTCTTGATTCCATTGCTCTTTTTTCAAGATTTCTTGATCCATTTACCGCTATCGGTTTTTTCTTATTCTTATTTTTTTCTTTTTCTTGGTTCCATTTGTTCTTTTTTTTTCTAGATTTCTTGATCCTTTTATCGTTATAGGGTTTTTTATTCTTATTTTTTTTTCTTTTTCTTGCTTCTGTTTGTTCTTTTTATCTAGGTTTTTGATCCACTTACCATTATAAAGTTTTTTATTCCTATTTTTTTTCTTCTTTTTCTTGGTTCCATTGCTTTTTTGTAGATTTCTTGATCCATTTATCGTGATAGGTTTTTTATTATTCTTATTTATTTCTTTTTCTTGGTTCCATGGTTCTTTTTTTTCTAAATTTCTTGATCCTTTTATCCTTATAGATTTTTTTATTCTTATTTTGTTTTTTCTTTTTCTTGGTTCCATTTGCTCTTTTTTTTTCTAGATTTCAGAATCCATTTATCGTTATAGGATTTTTTCCTTATTTTTTTTTCTTTTTTTTTGGTTAAATTTGATCTTTTTTCTAGATTTTTTTATCCATTTATCGTTATAGGGTTTTTTATTCTTATTTTATTTTTTCATTTTCTTGGTTCCATTTGTGCTTTTTTCTAGATTTATTGGTCCATTTATCGTTATAAGATTTTTTTTAATTCTTATTTTTTTTCTTTTTCTTGGTTCCATTCGTTCTTTTTATCAAGATTTCTGAATCCATTTATCGTTATAGGATTTTTACTCTTAGTTTTGTCTTTTTCTTGGTTCCGTTTGTTCTTTTTATCTAGATTTTGGATCCATTTTTCGCCAAAGGGTATTTCTATTCGTATTTTTTTCTTTTTCTTGGTTCCGTTTGCTTTTTTTATCTAGATTTCTTGATCCATTTATCGTTATAGGGTTTTTTATTCTTTGTTTTTCTTCTTGGTTCCATTTGTTCTTCTTATCTAAATTTTCTGGATCCATTTATCATTATAGAGTTTTTACTCTTAATTTTGTTTTTTCTTTTTCTTGGTTCCATTTGTTCTTTTTTTTTCTAGATTTCAGGATCTATTTATCGATATAGGGTTTTTTATTCTTATTTTGTTTTTTTTCTTTTTCTTGGTTCCATTTGCTCTTTTTTTCTAGATTTCTGGATCCATTTATCATTATAGGATTTTTTTATATTTTTTTTATTTTTCTTGGTTCCATTTGATCTTTTTTCTAGATTTTTGATCCATTTATCATGAAAGGTTTTTTTTATTCTTATTTTGTTTTATTCTAGGTGCCATTTGTGCTTTTTCTCTAGATTTCTTGATCCATTTATCGTTATAGGATTTTTTTTTTTATTCTTATTTTTTTTTTCTTTTTCTTGGTTCGATTTGATCTTTTTTTTTCTTCTAGATTTCTTGTTCAATTTATCGTTATAGAGTTTTTTATTCTTTTTTTTTTCTTTTTCTACGTTCCGTTTGTTCTTTTTTCTAGATTTCTTAATCCATTTATCATTATAATTTTTTTTATTTATACCCTCGCTTTAGCGTGTGGTATATAGTAACTTTGATGTTCGTTTGTCCGTCCGTTATTCTGTTCGCCCGTTCGTCCGTTCGTTATTCCGTCCGCCATAGGGTACATACTTTGTGGCGACAACTCCTCTTAGACTATTTGGTGAAATTCAATGAAACTTTCACAGAAAGTACAGTACATATTCCAATTGTGCGCCAGCTATTTATAAATTTGATTTGACTTGATTTGTGTGTGTGTGTGTGTGTGTGTGTGTGTGTGTGATTTTTTTTACATCTGGAATCTATTTGGGGAGCGGGGTATGTTTTTGTGAGCTTTGCTCACAGTTATCCTAGTTATTCTTTTTTTTTCCTTTTCTTGGTTCCATTTCTTCTTTTTTTTCTGTATTTCTTGGTCCATTTTTCATTATAGGGTTTTTTTTATTTTTTTTTCTTGGTTCTATCTGCTCTTTTTTTCTAGATTTCTTGATCCATTTATCGTTATAGGGTTTTTGTATTCTTATATATTTTTTTCTTTGTCTTGGTTCCATTTGTTCTTTTTTTCTAGATTTCTTGATCCATTAATCGTTATAGGGTTTTTGTATTCTTATTTTTTTTTCTTTGTCTTGGTTCAATTTGTTCTTTTTATCTAGATTTCTTGGTCCATTAATCGTTATGGGTTTTTTTATTCTGATTTTGTTTTTTCTTGGTTCCATTTGTTCTTCTTTTTTTTTTGTAGATTTCTGGATCCATTTATCGTTATAGGGTTATTTATTCTTATTTTGTTTTCTTTTTCTTGGTTCCATTTGTTCTTTTTATCTATATTTTGGATCCACTTATTCTTATTTTTTTCTGTTGCTTTGTTTCATTTGCTCTTTTTTTCTAGATTTCTTGATCCATTTATCGTTATAGGGTTTTTTTAATTTTTTTTTATTTTTCTTGGTTCCATTGCTGTTTTTTCTAGATTTCTGTCCCATTCATCGTTATAGAATTTTTCTATTCTTATTCATTTTGACTCATTTATCGTTATAGGGGTTTTTTATTCTTTTTTTCATCTTTTTCTTGGTTCCATTTGTTCTTTTGTTTCTAGATTTCTTGATCCATTTATCGTAATAGGGTTTTATTATTCTCATTTTTTTAAATCTTTTTCTTGGTTCCATTTGCTCTTTTTTTTCTAGATTTCTTGATCCATTTATCGTTATAGGGTTTTTTATTCTATTTTTTGTCTTTTTTCTTGGTTCCATTTATTGTTTTTTTTCTAGATTTCTTGATCCATTTATTGTTATAGGGGTTTTTTATTCTTTTTTTTCTTTTTCTTTGTTCAATTTGTTCTTTTTTTCTAGATTTCTTGATCCATTTATCGTTTTAGGTTTTTTTTTTAATTCTTATTGTTTTCGTTATTCTTGATTCCATTTGTTCTTTGTATCTAGATTTCTTGTTCCATTTATCGTTTTAGGGTTTTTTATTCTAATTTTTTTCTTTGTCTTGGTTATATTTGCTTTTTTTTCTAGATTTCTTGATCCATTTATCGTTATAGGGTTTTTGTATTCTTATTTTTTTCTTTGTCTTGGTTCCTTTTGTTCTTTTTATCTAGATTTCTGGATCCATTTATCGTTGTAGGGTTTCTATTCTTATTTTTTTCTTTTTCTTGGTTCCATTTGTTCTTTTTTTTCTAGATCTCTTAATCCATTTCTCGTTAAACTCATTGACATTCTATTAAGGTAATTGTCCAGAAACAAAAGTTTCGATGCACCAAAAATATGAGCTTGGCGTGAAGCTTTATTCTTTTAACTTGATATATTTCCTGTGAAAAAACGTATTTCATTGAAAGAGGCGATATATTTTGTTTTACCGTTATAATTGAATGTTGCTGTACTTCCTTAATTAAGAAAGCCTTCATGTATATATATATACAGATTATTTCAATATAATATCTAATATCATGAACAATTCTGAGTGATGCCGTTTTTCTTCATATTAAACCACCTACGTATATTCATTAGGTTCGCTTCAATTGTTATTCATGGCGATTAAACAAAGAACATTTTCCTGCTTTTTACAAATTACAAATGTGAATCAAAATCACTAAGATTTGAATGCATCTTCCGCCAGCCAAAACTATGGCAGTTTCTCGGTTGCATAACCACAATTACAATTGAAATAAAGTCTCCTCTCCATTAAGAATTAAAAAAAACACAAATTACCTGGTTTAATCCATTATCACAGTTTTGTTGAGTCATTTTGGATGAATGTGCTTAATTCGATCAACACGTACTGATTGGCGTAATTGTTAGAACTTTTTCTGAAACTAAAGAGTATTTTCTTTATCAAACTTTTCAGTAGTTTGTTATATTGTCTACTGAATAGTTGATACTCCAATGGGTATAATACACAAAACTTATCTTCAATAATTTTTTCGCATTGATTCTCTATCCCGTTAAACTTTACTCCAGTCTGTAAACATTTTTGTTTTCATTCTTCAGAATATTTTGACTCTAGTTGTGCTGAAGAAATATAGTTTCTACATCGAAAACTAGTTGATTATGAAATATCTCACACCGAGTTCAATACATTTTGCAAATGTTTCAAAACGATTCCTGTGAAAATTCATTTAACAAGATGTGAGAAATTTCATAATAAATGTGTTTAAGTGTAGAAAATGTTTCTGTAATGACATTATTCAAAACCAATGGTTGTGTTCAGAATATGTTTGGCGGAAATTTTCAAGTGCATTGTTCTCTCTCTCTAGAGATGAGAAATATTTTTATCACACCGGTAAGGCGTTTGTTAAATTTGCTAGAAATTCGAGAAACTGAAATATTGATCTAACAGATTTTCCTCTTTTATTACTACTTGATCTATCACACTACAGTAAATAAGATTACAATACGGGACTTTTGAATCGTGTTCATTCCGGTAAAAGCTCTATTTTTAAACGTAAAAAATCAATACACCAATACATTGAGAGGGAATCACTAATTAATGAACACTGTTGAGCTATGGGTGATTTATATTTTAATCGATTTGTAGCACTTAGGGTTATTTTTTTTTTCGTCAATTAAAATTTAGTTAAAAAATTGTCATTAAGAAAATTATAAATGCGCTTCAATTTTATAAATAGTTTGTTTTTATGTGGTATATATAGATTTCATTAGCTTTAGAAATCCAGTGTTCCTTCTTACTGGTATCCAAGGCGATCGTTTCCGCCTTCAATTACAAGAGAGTTCCTATCTCGAAAGTCCCGTATAGTATTAGTAGCTTGTACATTGTATCTTGACTGTTATGTCATTAAAATATCATTGTTGGGTTTTCTATGACATTAACAACTTGATGATACTGTTTACTGGACTGAAGTCACCGAAAATAACAAGCACGAAGTAGTGTAGCATATCGATATTAAAGTATCCAAATCTGACACAACTGACATATGATAAACAGAACCATCAAGGGCCGAAATCCAACAGACAAAAAGACAAAACATGTAAAAAGCCAGCAGCAAAATTGTCAACTACAATGATCCTGATTTGGTAAAGTCTTTTTCAAAAGAAACTGTGAGTTAAACCTCCCCTTCCATTGTGGTAACGTCTTTTAGCCACTCAACACCAATTTCTATTGAAAGGTCGTAGACAGTCAAAAGAAATGTTCATCCCAGTACTTAGTAAAAAAGAATCTTGAATCACAGTTCGGACCGAAACTTCATATTTGTCCACAAGATATTGATATCTATCAAAGGACGTTTTAATGGTTTTTTAAGCCTTTGATTAGTAAATGAAATAAAAATGGATAACAGGAAGAATCTGTAAATCTCTAATGGATGAAAATTATAATTACATGCTATTATATGTCAGGGAACTACACAGGAAAAACACAAATAAGACAAAAGACAAACGTGAACAACAATAGGATCTCGGGATATCCAGACTTTGTACTAGCAAGAGCCAGCGGTAGGGTTTAAACGGTTTCTGATTACCCAAACCTCCTCTTTTCCTGTCCTGATTCCCTATAGTATAATGAACATACGAATAAAACCCAATACAGGTAGACTACTAACTTCATGATCACGAACTTGAAAGGAGAGAAAAGGACAAAACATAATTTTGAAAAATGTGTCCAAGTGTGCTCGCAGCTAATCTGCCAGCTACCTAAAAAAGCCTTGTATGTTAGTAAAACACTGTCGCACTATATAAGAAAATTCAAAGTAAAATCCTTTCGAAATTTACAGTTTTTATCAAAATTCTTACCCCTTGGAAATACTGAGGCTTCATTCCGTGTATGGCACTCGGTAGATGTCCTTGGTACTGGATTTGGCTTCCTATTTCGATATATTTGGAGTGAGTACTTCTTTTTTGACTACTTTTGGATTATGGTTTTCCACATGCTGGAGAACTCTTGATCTCTCATGCTTTGAAATCGACGAGAACAGCATAAGAATTAGAGAAATCTTTTGTCACGTCGGTTAGGTGTTTGTTAAACTGCTAGAAATTGGAGAAACAGAAATATTGAATAGGTTAATTACATCTAGCAGATTTTTCTTTTTTATTACTATTGGATTGATGAGACTACAATGGTATTAGTATCCTGCTATCTTTTGTTTCTTGACTGTTAGGTCGTCAAAATAACACTGTTTTCTAACTGTTGGGCTTTGGATGACATCAACAACCCGATGATACAATGGACTGAAGTCACCGAGAGTAGTATGGCATATCGATATCAAAGTCTTCTAGTCTGATACAGAGACAAAAAGACAAAACAGGTGCAAAACCGACTACAATGGTCCTGATTTGGTATGGACATTTCAAAAGAAATGGTGGGTTAAACCTCCCTTTCGATTGGTGTAGACTAGTGTCCGATAGCAACTCAACAGGAATTGCCATTGAAAGGTCGTAGACAGTAACAAGAAATGATCAACCCAAAACTAAGTCAATAAAAATAATCGAGACTTAAATTTTTCTACAACAAATTCTATGGAATAATAAACATACGAATTAAACCCAATACGGATAGACTACTAGCTCCATTACCTCGATCTTGAAAGAAGAGAAAAGGACAATACGTAATTTTGAAGGATTAGTCAAAATGTGCTTACAGCTCATCTGCCGGCTAGGTCAAGGAGCCTTGTCTGTTGGAAAAAACACTGTCGCACTACAGAAGAAAAATAAACTCAAAACACCCCCGAAGAGTTTAGTACAGTATCATGATATATTTCAGTAGATATTGGAAATATAAAACTTCTTAAATTTTTTCAACAATTTATAAAATCTGTAAACACGTTGTAAAACTTTGACTGTGATACTAAGGTTACGTTCATTCAAATCGTCAAGAGTAGAAAAAAGACAAACGCGTGCAAATCGTACCAGTTGAGAAATATACACTCCGTACGATAGAGCTGAAGTGGTGTCGCTATCAAGAAAAGGGAAATTAGTATAATAGTATAAGGGAAATAAAAATCGTCACTTTTGTCATATATTTTAGTTTTTATTTAACCAGAGTCAATGATGATGGTTGGATCTAGAAAAGGGAAGTACTTTAAATCTTGTGGGTTAATAATGTCTACCTACTCTAAAATCTGGGGATTGTCAAGAGTAATGATATCGTCAATAAACCTCCTGTTATCATTGAAAATAGAAATAAGTTTATCACTGTTTTGCAGTGTTCCATCTTAAAAAAAATCACAAAGTCTCGTTCATAACAGAACAGAAAAAGATCTTCAATGAGATGTGCACAATTTATACTCATTGGAATACCAATGAACTGTTGGAAAATAGTGTACCAAAGCGAACAAAAGTTCTGCTCGGCGAAGGAGCAAAAGATTGAGTGCCTTTATAATCTCATCAAATGTCCAGGAATTATGATTAATGTAAGAAATATTACATAATAATCTTTGCTTTTTGTTACAAATAACTAAATACTGCAGTTACTTGGAATTTGTTTTCTGTTTATGCGCATTTCGGCATCTTATGTATTTTCAGTGCAGATAAAATGTAAACGTTTGGAAGACCATTAACTCAGAGATGTTCAAAAACTGATAGAGAACAAATAGCCAATATGATCTAAAAGTAAAGCCAAAATCGGCAAAGGAGAGAGCTTTGCATGAGGGAGATATTCCTTAGTGTTCAACAAATGAACTTCACACCAGAATTTAGAGATCTCTACGATTTTAGCAATATTTGTCTGACCATCTGTTTACCGACAGTAAGTAGATGATGTATAAAATTGTAGACATTTTTATACTTTATATCAAATAAATTCAAGAATCCTTATTCTTGTGTGAAATCTATTTCTTCCTTTAATTGAAACACGTCACTCTTGAGAATTAGTAATTACAAGAGCAGATAAAATAAATTTGATCTAATGACAATGAGAAATTTATTGATTCTGAACACCTACATTTGTAAATAGTTTGTCAATAAACAAGTTCATGAAGTTGTTCCATTGCAAATTTAATACTATTGGACATGAAAAAAATCAGAGGGGTAAACGACTTTCAAAGCTCTAAGCTGTTACTTGGCAATATTTCATTCTTAGGCTATCATGTCAAAATAATAACAAAGTACTTATTTTATCCTTTATGAAGAAATGAAACAAAAACTATAATCATATCTTACTGCCATTAGGGAACATTACACCTAAATATTAAAAAATTACACAATAAGTTAGGAGAACACCCACAATGTAACAGAAACAACCATAAATGTATATCAATATATTGAGTAAATGTATGAAAATAACCTCGAAATTTAACACAAATAGATCATAAAACATATTTTTCTTGGAATATTATACAATTATATCAATCTAATGTGGGAGAAAAATTTAATGACTGAATTTTGATGGTACTAAGTTCGTTGTCTTGTTCACAAAAACTTAGAAAGAATTACAATTCTATCATTATCAATTGAACTCGACCACTGATACACCATCACCAGCATCATACCTGGACCTATACCTCTACCATGACAACTCTAGACGTCTGAAAACTGAGCTTTACGACAATCGTGATGATTTCGACTTTCCAATTGTGAACTTTCCGTTTTTGAGCAGTAATATTCCCAAATCTCCGGCATATGGCGTGTACATTTCACAACTCATTCGCTATTGCCCTGTCTGTAGTTTGTACATCGATTTTGTCAATAGAGCGAAATTACTGCCTCAAAAACTTATACATAAAGGGTATGTTCAATCACTATTCCAATTGTCACTACAGAAGTTTTACGGTCGTCACCACGATTTGACAGACCGTTACAATGTTTCTATTTCACAAATGAGAATAGATATCTTTGAGTAAATCCAGAGTTTCATTGCACTGACTAACACCGACTGTGACAAAACCGGACTTTTCATTGGCAGTGTGATGGGTGCCACGCGTGGAGCAGATCATGCTTATTCTTCCGGAGCACCTCAGTTTTGTAGGGGGTTCACACTGTTAGTGCTTTAGTTATGTGGCGTTCTTCTTATTTTTTGTTTATTTGCTTTGTCTTTGTCATACTATCTTAATTCGTGTTGGATATGCAATGTCGTGATTTTGGATTTATGGTTTTAGAATCCCCCCTTTCCTTGTTCTTGCTCCGATATTCGTTTGCTGATGTATTTCCATACCTGGAAGGGTCGATAAAGAATTATCCTATGTATGTTTATCTTACTTTCCTAGATTTATAATTGCAGAAATAGTCTTAAGGATAATTACTTATTTGATTTATCAACTTCACATATGTAAATAAAGCAATTCTGTTGGGGGATATTTGTTAGCCAAGTAGGCTGGTAAGCTTTATGTGCACGTAAATGTATAATTAGTACTTAAAAGTCGACTTTCAGTTTTATAATTTCTGTTTAATGTAACACCCAGCCATTTTTTAATCTTCTGATAATAACCCACACATTATGACAAAACTATCATGTACAGAAAGTATTTTTTAATTTTTTACAGCTGCAAACATGTGTGTTTCCTTGATGAATATGTTTTACAAGAAATATAAAATATATTCTAGAGATATAACATCTAGGGATCTCTCTTTGCCGGTCTTTCGAAATGCTTTTGTCCTCTTTTCTAGCAGTTTTGCAGAAGCTTCCTGCATTAAGGTTTGGAAAATCAGTGGCAGGTAACATCAATCTAAGTTATTGGTAAAATAAAAAAGTTTGGTTGAATTTGATTGATTTGACAGGATTTCTCGAGACAACTAAGACTACATATGTACTATGTCCCCTATTGGTGAACGTGATTTTAGCTCACCTGACCCGAAGATCCATTGCAAACACTTTGTCCTTTGTCTGTTAGCTTTCACATTTTCATCTCCTTTTAATCTACTGAAGCATTAATGATGTGAGGAAGATCCTTTACAAAAGAGTCCACATTTCGGCCGTATACGAAAAAAAACCCGACCAGCAGCATGGAACATAGTTTAACATTAGATGTATCGACAAATTTTATTATATTTAACCATCACCTCTGTAGTCACTGGAGCAAATTTTACTAGCGGGACAGATAAAAGGAATGTTTGGATATCCATAAACCGGTTTAACCCTACCGTTGGCTTTTGCTAGTGCCGGTACCAAGTCCAGAGTTCCGATCGTTGTTTACGTTTGTCTTTTGTCTTATTTGTGTTTTTCATGTGTAGTTCCCTGACAGATTATGGCATGTACTTATATTTTTCAGGCATTGTAGATGTTTCCTGTTGTCCCTTTTATTTCATTAAATCATGTAGGGAAGGTTTGTTATCCCATTCGCCCCTGACAAAAAACATGGCCGCAAGAGTGAAATATAATTTAATATTGGATCCTTCGGAATCATCTCCTTTGAAACTACTATTATAGCAAATTCAACCAAACTCTACTAGAAAAATGTTTATGGAATCCTCTAAGATTAAGACCTATGGGAAAATCATATTTTGATCATCTGCTCTAAAATTCAACCAAATTTTACACTAATAATATATAGAAGGTCCTTAACACAGGTTGCTTAATTTGTTTCCATAAAACATGGCCGATAGCCCTGCAAACTATTCTACATTGGTCCATATATGGAAAAAAACATCTTTATCATCTGCTCTGTGAAGGGTCTTTTGCAAAATTGCTCACTAATTTTCATTGTATCTGACAAAAAAATGCTGTCAATTTGGAGAATATATTTGGAGAATAGCTTAGCATTAGACCTTATGGACGAAGTTTCGAAATGATACGTCAAAAAGTTTTCCGTACAGAGACCTTATGGAAGAATAATAGGCATAGACATGGCTTTGAAACATTTTGTTAGGTGAGCTATACAGGCTCGGTCTAAGAGCCTCTATTTTCATAAACAAATGAAACAACAGCAATAGAATATCGAAGGAACAAAGCAGTGATATTTTTCTAATATCGAAGTCCAAAGACATTGCCAAAACGAGAACACAGAAAACAATGACATTAGACAACTGCATAGCACGTAATAAAACACAATATTCAAAACCAAGGCACTTACAGTGAGTAATTCCATGACACTGAGAGTGACACCAGGTGCTCCGGAAGGGTAAGCATGTCTTGCCCTGTTACCAGCACCCGTCATAGTGTAGGTGAGTCAATCTAGGATAAAGTATCGAAAAAAAAATGTCAGAAACTGATAAGAAAAAACCCGAAAAACTGGGACGTAACTTTCATTCTTTACGTTGTAGTGGATATCGACGGGATATTTTAAACAAATCCGTTAAACTGGCTTTGGGATCCAGTGACCTGAGAAATTTACACATATACTGGCCTCTTACTGACACTGCCGATTTCTACTGAAATACATGACGGCTCTTTACCAAACCCTTCAGAAGTTTTGAGTTTGAATTTTCTTCGGCAATGCAGCAGTGTTTTACTAGCAGACTAGGTTCCTTTAGCTAGCCGGCAGTTTAGCGGGAAACACTCTTTGACCCATCTTTCTAAATTACGTTTTGTCATATATTTTTTTTCTTTTTCAAGACAGTGATCATAGAGTTAGTAATCTACCTATATTGGGTTTTATTCGTATGTTTATTATACTATAGAGAAATCGGGGTAGAGAAAGGGGAGCTTTGGGTAACCATAAACCGGTTTAACCCTACCGCTGGCTTTTGTTAGTATTGGTACCAAGTCCGGCTATCCCAAATTCCTATCTTTATTTATGTCTGTCTCTTGTCTTCATTAGTGTTTTTCTGGTGCATTTCGCTTTTGAATTGTGGCTTGTGATTGTAGTTTTCAGCCAATGTGGGTGTTTACTGTTATCCTCTGTTTGTAATTGTTAAATTCACTTCTCTTGTACAAAAGGAGATGGTGAAAATGACCTTTCGGGCCAGCTGAGCTACCAAATAGTTATTAGTTACTTAAACAATCACCGAGGCTAGCAAAACAATAGCAATAAGAAGTTTTATATTCTATAGTAATTAAACAGGTTTATTGCACATAAGAATCATAAATATCTAAATAAAAAATCAAGGATTTGTATTAATATTTGTATTAATCCTTGTTAGAAAAAATGTGTAAAAGTCTACGATTATAGCAGGTATATTGACGATTTCCGTACTGTTGACAATCCAATATTTTTAAATTTTGTCGATCTCATTTACCCACGAGAACTGAAACTTATAAAACAAATATTCCATATACTGCCTTTTCTGGATCAAATTATCATCATTGACTGTGGTAAAATAAAACCTGAACTGATAAATGGAGTAGCCTTGATTTCACTCTGCTTATTTCGTTTTTCTTAACAGCGACGTTCCTCTAGCTCTATTCTTGGGTTGCATATATCTCAATTTGAACAATTCGCACTCGTTTGTTCTACTCTTGACGACATTACTGTCACATCCAAACTTTTACAACAAGGTTGGATATCTCATAAATTGTTAAATTCATTTCAGAAGTTTTTATAGAGTATATGAACATTTGCTATCAAAATATGGAGTCACTCGCATTAAATTGCATAAAAAGGCGTTCTGAAGATATGCTAGGGAAACCCATCTTTGAAGGAATCTCATTAGTTAGCTCATCATCACTAAATTCTTTTAGAAAATTTAGAATCTTACATAAAAAAAGACCTTTCCAATAAAAAGTTATTCCTCTTTTATACAGGCGCTAGACTAAGCTAACCAAACCTCGTTGTTTTTTTTTACTAAACAGTCTTGAGTAGTTTCCATTAACAATCATACACCACGAAAGGACATTTTATATGCGAATGTACAAGCACTATCAACTACCTCTTCAGAACTAAACAGTTGTTTGATTTATTGAAAGGTCCTACGCAAGTCCCCTTTAAACAATAAGATGTCCGGTTCGGGAACTTTCACATTAATTCATCGCCTTTGGGATAATGTAATTTTTATTTGTCTCCTAAATAATCATTCTAGTTGATTAAATGAATGTACAAGTATTATCAACCGACTCTACAAGACTATACAGTTGTCTAGAACATTGTTTGATTTGTTGAAAACTTGTGGTGCTAGATTTTGGGCCTCAGCGCCTGCAAAATCGTTTAATTAAATGGTTGATTGTATGTCTTCCTTGTTTAAACGGTGTATTAGTAACTGTATTATTTTTTTTTCCTTTTCTTAATTTGAGTGTAAAGCTCTGTCACTAGCTGATTTTGGCTTTCAATTAAGATCCTATTGATTATTAGTTCTCTGCCAGCTTTTATACATCACTCGATTTCTTGATTTCAAATGTTTTGGTTTTATGTGAACTAGAAAGACATAAGTTGTCGAAATGTCGAAATGCAGGAAGTAAATTTACAGGTGCACGAATATGATCATGGGTACACCTTAACCCTTGCCCCCAAAAAATGTAATTTTTTATTCCTTTTGGAAATTCTTACCTCTAAAACTATATACGAAATAAAAGGATAGAAAACAAGGAATCTAGCAAAACCAACAATTGCATTAGAAAATTCTCAGAAAATATTTAAATCAGCACTTTTCCCCAGAAAAAGGGTAAAATTTCATACCGGAAATGTTACATGCTAACAACAGCAATTTTAAAATGGCTCAAAATTAAATATTGTTATGAATACAAATGAAACATGCATAAAAATGGTTTAAATTAATTCAAAAGTCACCAATTCCGTTAATTTTTTTTCAATAATATATCCATATTTAGTCAGAAAATGATCTTCAAAGAATATAAAACTGTTCATAACGGCGGTGTCCAAGATTCGTGCTAAAATAGAATGTCATTTATTTCAAAATCTGTTTATCATTAACTTTCAAATTCTACAGTGTTTGGTTCCTTTTGAATGAATATTACTTACAACAGTCAAATTTATGTACAATTTCCAACAGGGCAATTGTTTTGATCAAAATATCAAAAACGATTTTCATGGTGTCCAGTTCGTTATGAACATAAGAACCCTTCGTAAAATTGTAGGCGATAAACATTTTTCTCCCCCCTTAAACATGAAATGGAACCTTCTGATACACATAAAATGATGACATTGTTGTCACAGTTGTACTAATGCACAGAAAGATATGATGTCACTGAGAAGTGTGGTGTCCACCTAGGGAAATCTACAGTTATGAACAGAAGGAATAAAGAAGGGCTGTTTAATTTCAATTTTTCAGCATTTAAACTTATAAAATACATGTTTTATAATATATTGGTGGAAGACTTGTATATATCGAATCAAATAAATGTGGCTTTATGTGGTAAAAACTTTGCAATGAGCAGAAAAACTATTTTGTGTTCAGAAATGGAGGAAAATGGTGTCTCAAAGTTATGAACAAATAATTTCTTTTTTCAAATAATATGAAAATAAAGCTTCTTGCAAAGCTAATGAATTAAAAAATAAATGTAAATATAAAAAATATCTTGATCTTGATAGAATACTGAGATAAATTTGCTAAAAAAGGCTTGATAAAAGTTACTATGCATGATCATAACTCTGAACCCTATCCACAACAGGTTCCTATGTTATGAACATTTTATTCAGTGTATATTTCAATAAGCATTAGTTAAAAAAAGAAAATTGATTCACAGGGCTATAACATATTATGATATATTCAATTTTAAATACAACACTTCAATTTTTTTCTTGCATTTTGTATAAAAACTAAGAAATGTTATTATTCATAACAGACACCAGTGTCTTCTGTTATGAACGACAGTATTTTCATTTCTAATTCATCACTTTGGGCAATAAACAAACGAATAAAGCAATAATTTTAACCAGAACTTACATTTGTTAAAAATAGTAACCTGTAATCATTTGAAATTTCTCATATATTATGTAATTTTGCAAAAATCTTCTGTTCATAACTAGTTATGAACGTCATATTTTTGTAACTTATTTAAGTGAAGATGATCCATTACTGTTGTAAGGTATTGTTTCCATCATTTTGTTTACATTTCACGTGATTAAAATTAGTACTCCCTCTTTCATGGAAAATAGTAAAATGTTTCTTTGACGGACTTTCTGTTCATAACGGTGTCCAAACATTTTGTGTTTCCAATCTCCGATTGCATCCAAAGAACATATTGAAATGCATCTCTTTGTTTTCAGATAGTTTCCTTAGATAGATAACAAACACATTTATGATAATATGTTTGATCATTATAACCCTTTTTAGCTAAAAAAGGACACCAGTTATGAACAGAAGAAAAAAATATTTCACGGTTTTAAATTAAAATATAGAAAAAAACTGAATATCTCTTGCTCTGTAATTTTAGAAAATAAATCTTTGAATATATAACTAAACAAAAATACCGGAAATTTTACATTTTAAGGACTTTGATTTTTTAGTCATTTTGTAACACTTTGTGACCCATGATCATATTCGTGCACACAGTAACTTTGATATTTTGTTATTCTATCAACAAAAATGTGTCTTTTCCATGAAAAAGGCATAAGGTTGTAATCTTTAACTTCTATATTTATCTGTTAATACGCTCTACGCAAGTCCTTTTTGATAGATAAAGTGCCTAGGAACTTTCACTTTAAGTTATAGCCTTTGGGGTAATGCAATTCTTATATGTCCCTTAAATATTCATTCTTGTTAATTGTAGTTAAAAATGCATTAACAGTTTAGGAAAACTCAAATCTATGATAATCATTCTCTCAATCATTTCAAATTTTAGGACAGTATTAATAAGAGATGGGAATAAATAGACCAAAATAGTTCCTCAACAAACTCCCTTTCTTATTTGTCGTCTTTTCCTGTGCCCATCCCAGCTTGCAAAGCACTTCCACAAAAGCCATATCCGGTTGACCCGGAGTTATCCAGAGGTTTTTCCAGGATACATCGAGGAATTCTCCAAAAGTTTGACAGACGATATCCTTTTCATCCGTTTTGCAAGAAATAAATCTTAATTAGATGAAAAATCCTTAAATTTTCTGTTCTCAATTTTGTAAACAAATTATCATTACCAATGCACAAAAATACAAACGAGACGTGTAGAAAAACTACGGAAACCAGGTCACTGACAACCAATTTTACGTTGTGACGTCATAAAAGTGCTTAGGAGCTTGAAGACAAATGTTAATGTTAGAGAGGTTCTGCAATGAAAAATAGACTTTATTTCGAGTTGCTAACATTATTCGATCAAAACATTTCTACATTTAAAAAAGATAGCCGACAAAAAATATTGTGCAGCCATAAAATAACTACAAAAACATTTCTCATTTTGTAAAAAAAAAAGAGTGAATCTCATTTCCCGCGCAACTTTAGAAAAATTTTACACAAAACCTAATAAACTATTTATAGAAAAAGTAAATAAACGACGATGAAAAAGTTATCTGCATTTTGAAAGCTGGAGCACTGTAAAATATCATCCCTCTCGCCAGAATATGAACCTTCATACTCTTGGTCAAGGGATGATATTTTACGACATACAAATGTCAAAACTGGGAATTAAAGATCCTCTACACGTGTGACTTCTATCATTGCATCAATATTTTTGAAAGTTAACCTGTTTTTTGTTTGTTTGTTTGTTTGTTTGTTTTTTTTTGTTTGGTTTTTTTTTAGGTTTTTTTTGTTTTTTTTTTTGTTTTTGTTTTTTGTTTTGTTTTTTGTTTTTGTTTTTTCTGTTTCTTTTTTTGTTGGGGAGGGGTTGTCACAATGTTAGGAAACGGCATCATGAAAAGTACTATTCCATAATGCTGAATGTCGAGTAGAGAGAATATCTGACTTTCATTAATCTCAGTTTGTCAAGGTACCATTCAAAACTTGTATATTTCAAATGTCGGTGTTTTGAAGTATTTTATTGAAGGGGTGTTGTTTCATGATTACATGGATGTTTTATTGCTTTTTACGATGTTCTAAATCTTGTGTTTTATTCATACCAATCCAAACAAGATTTTTTTATATATTAAAATGGGTTATCTCTCCCTACCCAAGGTGTAATGCTTGATTGATTGGTTATGTTAGATTAAGGTAGTTCGATCCTAATAAAAATATCAGACAGAATTTTTTTATTTTAAGATATTTTGTAGGTCTTAACCTATATGTTCCAAAAATAAAATAAAAATGATATGTCACCGATCATCTTTTCCTGTAATCTGGCTTTGAAAATCAGGCCAAATTCAGTATTTTTCAGCAATATTTACAAAGAATATATAGGGAACTGTGAGAACATGCTTATTGTTTATCTTTCATATAAAATAAATATCAGACAGATTTTTTTAATTTTTTGATATTTCAGAGATATATACTTAAGCTATCTGTTACGCTGAAAAAATCTACATGTCACCGTCCGATTAAGAAAGTTATTTGATATAGTTTACGAAATAGACAATATTTAGGGAAAGGGAGCTAATTGGCGGGAAAGTGTATGTCAATCTATTATGACGTCACAAGGAATAGGCCAATACAGGATTATTCCGGCTTGAAAATCAAGTCAATTCCGCATCCGATTCGTGTTACACAAATGCGCCAATCGAATGCGCCGTGTATTAGTGTCGATCTACCTTAAACGTAATAATATGAAAACAGGTAATAATTGCCGTCATTATAATAGGAAGTCTCGCCTTGACGTCACAGACTCGACAAGGCAAATTTGGTTGGCAAGGAATGGTGATAATTAATAAGGGTTATAAAAATGTCATTTTCAATTCACTCGTAAGAAATTGTTAATTGAAATATCTAGATAATTCCTTTTGATCGAAATTCTAGAATGTTTACACTTTTACAATGTATTAATGCCAAAGTACGTGAAGCTCATGTTAATTATGAGAAATCGGTAGCAGAAAAAACAAAAGACGACCAAAAGGTCTTTTGGAAATATGTCCAGTCCAGATCTAAAGTTAGGGAAAATATCCAGAGCATTAAAGATGACAATTCTCAAATTCACACTGATAATAAAGACAAGGCAGAACTTCTAAACCAATTTTTCAACAACGTTTTTACAATAGAACCAGACTCTGAGCATTTGCTAAATTTTGACGAACGTACCAACACAAAATTAGACACAGTAACAATCAACGAATTTTTAGTTATTAAACACCTACAGAAAGTTAAGGAAACCAAATCTCAAGGGTGTGATTCAATCCACCCTAAAATCATTAAAGAAACTTTGGCCAAAATTTCGTATCCGATTACTCTTATCTTTAAAAAATCTATGGACGAAAATAAACTGCCAAAAATCTGGAAATATGCCAATATAATACCAATACACAAAAAGGTCCTAAAAACCAAGCATCTAACTATAGGCCAATTAGTCTAACATCGATTATCTGTAAAACCATGGAAAGAATAGTTAGAGACAAACTGATGAACTACATGGAATCAAACAATTTATTTACCTCACATCAATATGGCTTCAGAAATGGGCGATCTTGTGTGACACAATTGATAGAAGTTCTTGAGAAATGGACCGACGAACTGGATAACAGTAGATTTAATTCACCTCGATTTCCAAAAGGCTTTTGACACAGTCCCCCACAAACGACTTATTTTGAAACTGGAAGCGTATGGGATAACAGGCAAACTGCTATTGTGGATCCAGGACTTTCTATTAGATAGACACCAATGGGTAGTATTAAATGGTAGCCACTCTACATAGACTACGGTGACCAGCGGAAAACCACAGGGCAGCGTACTAGGTCCAATTTTGTTTTTAATTTACATCAATGACTTACCAGATGCTATCGATAATCTAGTAAAGCTCTTTGCTGATGATACTAAAATCTATGCCAGCGTAAACAGTGAAGATGACTGAAACAGTCTACAAAAAGATATAGACACGTTGTTGAAATGGTCAGATAAATGATTATTAAAGTTCAATAGGAGTAAATGTAAACATGTCCACCTAGGAGCAGAAACATCAAGTGAATACAAGATGGCAAACGAAACTATTGAAATATCTAAAGTAGAGAAAGATTTAGGAGTTTTAATTGATAGCAAACTTAATTTCCAACAATATATTAACACACAAGTTAAAAAGGCCAATCAAAAATTAGGAATTATAAACAACATTTAGATATATGGATAAGAATATGTTTATGACACTGTATAAGAGTTTGGTAAGACCACATTTAGAATATGGGAGCTCAATATGGTCCGTAATAGACAAGAAAGAAGCTATATTAATAGAAAACGTACAAAGGAGAGCAACGAAATTATTAAGAGAATTGAGCATCTAAGTTATGGCGATAGATTAAAACACCTAGGTTTACCATCACTGCAAAATAGAAGACTAAGAGCAGATTTAGTTCAGACATACAAAATTATGAACAATATTGAAAAAGTTGACTGCAATCTGTTTCCCGTACAACAATCAACAAGTTCAAGATTTATAAACAATACTGTCGTACTAACAGACGAAAGTTCAGCTTTTCTCAACGTGTAGTGGACGACTAGAATTCTTTACCAAATAGGGTAGTGGAAGCTAAAAACGTCAACATATTCAAAAACCAACTAAATAAACACTGGAAGGATTTTCCATTAAAATTCACTCCTGACTTTTATGGACCGGAAGCAAGACTAAGTGAAAATAACAAAGTAATGGATCAGAGAGGCCAAAGGCCTAGTTAACGATCTATAAGACAAGGTACACAAGGTAGGTAAGTAAGTAAGTAAGTAAATTTTATTTATAGTCGGAATCATATATACAAATAACATACAAACATGAGCTCTTAAGAGCTCTTAACCCGACTTGATATTTTAAAAACAAACAGCAATAAAACAATGAGTCATGCATATAAGTATTACATAGACAAACATGCACAACACATACAAGTCAAAGCACACAAAAAGCATATAAAGCAAAGCAGCACTAAATATAGATAGCACTATTGGTAAAAAGCATGGGTATGTAACAAAAGCAACATAAAAATTTGTATTATTTTTTTATAGATATATCTGTTTTCGAAATTTATATAATTAGCGTTTTTGTAAAGTATACAAATTTCAGCAATTTTGACATTTTTTAAAACCACAAAATTTTTTGCAGGAAATTTTAGAAAAAGTAAATCGGAAATCTGCAGAAAAAAATGAAAATCTAGAAGTTTATTACGCATTTTACAGATCCAAAATCGGATGGATGATAAAAAATTACAAAACACCAGAAACTCTTTTACATTGTTAAAAAGTGGTCTCAATACGACTTTACCAGCCAAAAATTGTTAATTTGAATATGTAAATTAGATTTTGTGACATCGCGAATATATAGGAACATTGAATTTGCTACGTCAATCAGAAAATTAAAAAAAAATAACATATAAAAATTTCTAAATTCTGTAAATTTCCAAATGGACTGTTTCAACACTTGATATTCCTCTGGAACCTCCACCATTCAAACTTGAATAACGATACCATCCGATCTGGACTGTCGAACGTTATCTCGCGTCGTCATATGTCACGACTTTTGGTATTTAGCTGTAAATTTTGTTTATAACATGCGGATCAGAGTTGGAATGGATACGTAGTGGTTTCAAAGGTCAAGGGCTTACAAATCATAACAAAATGGCGATTTTGTCTTGACAAAGAAATCTTCGTTGATAGCGAAATACTTATAATGGCAGAACTTTTAGCCGTTCAGTTACACATACCGATTCACCCTGATGTTTCATCTGCAAGATCCAAACACCTGAAGTCGGCGTCAGGTGGAAGTACTCCGTCAAGAGACTCCAGTAGATTTGAGCAGTTTGCAAATCTGCCAAGTCGACGAGCAGTTGATATTGAATATAAGGATCTAACATATAGAGTGCGTGAAGGGAGACACAAAGGTTAATTTATTGATGTTTCTTTTCTTAAATCTAATTCATCAAAGTAAATTCTATTCCTCCAATACATGGTAAAGCTATGTCCATTATGATCAAATGATGATGGCGTATCTAGGAAAAAATGCCCAGATAAAGATTTCCAGACGTTTTGGTCCAAAAACACTTTGGCCATGTGTAATTTGGGCCATGTGTAATTTCGGACTCGGACGTTTTGGCCCTGTCATAAACATGTACTGAAAGTGCTGCATTTCGGTAATCTTGACAATTGATAAATAAACAATTAATTTTTATGAACAGCTTTCATGGTTGGTCTCCAACATGACCAGATTATCTGTTTAAAAGCAGCATTTACGCCTGATCGTATTAGAGAAGAAACTATGGTGTAAATCCTGGAAAGAATAGTTACATTATAATTAGAATTTTATCGAATGTGGCAGAAGTTTGTCTTAGCTTGGGTTAGATATAACTTTATGACTGTCATTGCCTTTCAACAGAATGCTCAAGTATTATTTGGAATCGATCAAAAACTATCAAAACATAAAACCACATTTGTTATTTTGTTTTCCAATTAACAAACATCTTAATCATTATAAAAATATTTTTANATTTGCAATCTACTAACATCAGAAAACATGTCCACAACTTGCAGTTCTTGAGATAAACAAAAATACTTTTTTAAATATTTTTTCGGGAGCGGGGGTTGATCATGAATTACCCACAGTTACCAAACAATGGTTAATTATTAATAATTTGTCTCTTCCAATTACATTTGACAGAACTGTTGAGTGTAAGCTACCCAGAATACAACACTGCATTAATGTTTAATTTTCTAAAAATTACCGGCCATAGTTGACGTTATGATTACGTCATAGAGTAAAATAACGTGTACCGCGATACAATGGGAACAAGGTATACATTCTCTGATTATAATATCAGAAAATTGTATTATAGGATAAGTAAGCTAAGACACATCTTTATAAGATGTTTTCATGGAATAAACATATTGCCAATCAGGTTATGGCCAAAACGTCCGAAACGACCAAGTCCGAAGTTACACAATGGCTGAAGCGTCCTGCTACCCAGATAACATCATGAACATAGACACATGATAGAGGGCCACTATCATCTCTATGGTAATGTAGGTAGTCAAGTTAATCATGAACAGTCTCACAAGGCAAAGGAGTAATGGTACATGTAGATGACCATACAAATTTCTCCCAAGTCGCAACATATGCAAAATAAAATCAACAAAGCCAATGCAATAGCATCATGAGCTTATTAAAGGAGATCATTCATATATATATATATATATATATCTTGGAATTACCAGGGACCCAGTAGCTCAAGGCCCCCAAATCTGACCTGGCCATGGGCTACTAGAAGTTCAAACCAGTAGCCCAGGTTGCTACTGAAATATCCTGCAATTTTGGTTGACAAGTACCTATTCCAAGCGTTAGTGAGACCACACCTAGAATATGCAGTGGCAGAGCCAGTCTGGAGTCCATTTAAAAAGTATGATATTGAAAACATAGAAAAGGATGGCCTCAAAATTAGTCCCCACTCTGAAGGACCTAGAAAAAAATTTAAAATGCCAATACTAAGGTACAGGAGGTTAATAGGAGATATAATAGAAACCTATAAAATATTGTCAGGAAAATATGGGGAGGTAACCCTGTGCTACTAGTACTAGATGATGCAAAAAGAATGGGGGGGACACAGTAAAAAAATGTAAAAAGAGGTTCAGTAAATTAAATATCGGGCAACAGAGTGGTTAACCCATGGAATAATCTCCCAGAAACTGTGGTCAATGCTAAAAATGTAGTTCAGTTTGAAACTGCTTTAGACAAGTATTGAGAAAATCAGGACGTTAAATATGAGTACAAGAAAGATCTTGTTACAAATATCAGAGCTGAAAGTTGCACAGAGAAGCGCTTCAAAAATAATGAAGATGTGGATATAGGGGCTATGAATAGCCTGTGTACTAGATATAGCTATAGGGGTGTAACGATGCACAGGTATTTTTGCTAAATGATACGTTTTTAGCTCATCTGGCTAATGCCAGGGTGAGCTTTTGCCATCCGTCGTCCGTCCGTCCAGTGTAAACTTTTCATTCAAAGATCTTCTCCTCTGAAACTACTGGGCCAATTGGAACCAAACTTGGCCACAATAGTCCTTGGGTGGTCCCTTACAAAAAAGGTGTTTTTCAGGTCCATGCAATATCCAAGATGGCCACCAGCGGGAAACATAGTTTTAACATTGGACCCTATGGGAAACACATTCAAAGGTCTTCTTCTCTGCAACTACTGAGCCAATTGGCACCAAACTTGGCCACAATAGTCCTTTGGTGGTCCCTTACAAAAAAGGTGTTTTTCAGGTCCATGCAATATCCAAATGGCCGCCAGCGGGAAACATAGTTTTAACATTGGACCCTATGGGAAAACACAATCAAAGATCTTCTTCTCTGAAACTGCTGAGCCAATAGACACCAAACTTGGCCACAATAGTCCTTGGGTGCTCCCTTACAAAAATAGAGTTTTTTGGGTTCATGCTATATCCAAGATGGCCGCCAGCGGAAATGTAGTTTTAAAATTGGACCCTTTGGAAAATACATTCAAAGATCTTCTTCTCAGAAACTACTAGTTCAATTATAACCAAACTAAGCTACAATTGTTCTAAGGTGGTCCCATCCAAAATGTATCTGGTATGTCCGTAACTCATCCAAGATGGCCACCATCTGGAACATAGTTTTTACATTGGCCCTATTGATTTTAAGGGAAACCTCTGCCCAAATTTTTGAATTTTTATTTGAAATGTGGTCTGAATGTTTTAATTTCAGCAGTATGTATTACTTTGATTATAAGGGGAACCCCTGCCCAAATTTTTTTTGAATGGTGTTCTGTTATGGGTTGTAATGGATGGTGGATCTTTCAGTTGCCATGGAAACCAAATAAGAATACTGTAATTTTAGAGAAAAAAAGTATTCTGCTAAATTTTATGTTTTATTTTTCCTATTGGAAATGCCTTTTATCTATGTCGGCCATGGTCCAGGTGAGGGATACAGGCTCTTGAGAGCCTCTTGTTGCGATATTCTACCTGCATTACAATTCATACCGTAATACATTTTACAATTATTTTGTCCTTACAACTCTGTCGCCATTATAACTGATGTTGCTAATAAATGATATTACGGAAAACACAGGAGATTGAAAAAATCAGAAGAAATTGAATGATTTATTCTAAAAACATATATATATATAAAGTATTGATTAAAAAATGCCACCAAAAGAAGGCAGATATATTTTTTCAGTTCTAATGTAATTAGAGCTGTATCGTTCGTATTGTTAGCGGTCTTTCCAATATCGTAAACTGAACTGTCATAAAAAATACTGTAATTTCGGTACAAACGGTGAATTGTTTCCCCGTTACTACGTCCACTATAGTTCCTAAGGTATCAAGACAGGATAGTGTTTTTGTTACAAGTTTGCAGTTGACATGGTTGATACAAGGTATCCATATCTGTCCATGGTGTCTGAACAATACAACAGCTGTTTAATGTGGAGATCTTGATTAATACGGAGTGTCCAAGCCATATTCTAAACTACTTTAAAAGAATCTTGAGAGCAAGTAAAATTTTTCATCTCAAATTTTCATTGTAATATAGTTTAACTTATGACCCCAATGGCTAGTTGGGTTACATGTATCACTATACTATCTAGAGACACTGGATATAAGTCCAAGATATAAGAATGGATATGATGATTACTTGCTACTGTACTTTCAAGTAAATAAAAGAGCTTAAAATGTGACAGGCA
>MJUU01000025.1:63207-75690 GCA_002080025.1 Modiolus philippinarum | reverse complement strand
TGACCTTGACCTTGCCTAAAAACTTTAACTTTGCTTCTAGAATAAAGTTGCTTAGTGGTAGGGTGTTCATAATGGGTATGTAGCTTCCTTATGATGAGAGCTTTCTAATGGTACCATATTTGTAGACATTTTGACCTTGACCTTGCCCTGAGGCAATTTTTTAAAAACTTTAACCTTGCTTCTAGAATTAAGTTGCTTAGTGGTAGGGTGTTCATATTAGGTATGTAGCTTCCTTATGATGAGAGCTTTCTAATGGTACCATCTTTGTAGACATTTTGACCTTGACCTTGCCCTGAGGGCAATTTTTTTAAAAACTTTAACCTTGCTTCTAGAATTAAGTTATTTAGTGGTAGGGTGTTCATATTTGGTACATATATGTGACTTTCTTGTGATGAGAGCTTTATGACGGTACCATATTTGTAGACATTTTGACCTTGACCATGCCCCGAGGGCAGTTTTTTAAAAACTTTAACATTGCTTCTAGAATCAAGTTGTTTAGTGGTAGAGTGTTTATATTTGGAATGTGACTTTCTTTTGATGATAGCTTTCTGATGGTACCTTTTTGTAACTTTCAAATTTATTGTGCATTGAGGTCACTCTAATCCCTGGCGAGCTATGTTGTCTTCTGACAACTCTTGTTGTTTTATATTTGTGGAGAAATATTTTAAAAAGTAAAAAAAAGACCTAGAGCAAATACAATTTTCATTGATTTTTAGGACAAAGAATATAAGTGGACAGATATTGGTAAATGGTCGTGAGCGAGATCTGAGATCATTTAGAAAGATCTCATGTTACATCATGCAGGACGACCATCTTCTCCCACATCTAACTGTGGAAGAATCAATGATGTGTTCGGCTAATCTGAAACTGACGGAGAAAATGTCTCTGGAGGAAAAGCAAGAATTGGTAAGATGTTAAAAGAAAGAAAAGAGGACAACTACCTAGATAATGTTAACTCCCAATGTTTTTTTTTTTAAAAATCATAACATTATCAGTTTATCTTGATAATGAGTTTTTTAATCATGTTTTTCTTTTCATAATTGCTACTATTTTTTGATAATCACTTAATTGTTAACATCTGGATAATCACTACTTATCAGTTTGTTAATATCTTGATAATCACTATTTATCAGATTGATAATATCTTGATAATTGCTACACGGATGAACGCAAAGTCCTTGTTTTTGGGTGGATTTTCGCGACGTGGACTGATTAGCAAAGTCTGTGTAGCAGGGTAGATGATCGCGGATGTCCATCTTAAATTACGTGACCCAACTTGGACAAATTTTTGAAAACGGAATTCTCGTGGAACCATCGCGGCCACACCGAGGAAATTTTAGATGTACATATGTTTGATTTCATTGCAAACATAAAAATCGAGGAATATTTACATCCTTGGACTAACATGTTTGATTTCGTTGCAAACATACAAAGTTAGGAATATTTACATCATGGGACTAACATATATTCCATGATTTGTCCCAGTCGTATCGTAGTTCATTAACGGAAACCAAATGCATGTAAAAAATAAATAAAACATTCAACTTTCCTAGACATGTATTTGTTATCAAAAGCTTGCTTCAATAATTGTTGAAAGAGCGCCTATACCTAATATGTATTCATATTACCTGAGATATTGATTTTTTTCATTGGTCGGTTTTTTTGTTCTATTTTTAGAAAATTACCTAGTGCCTATCTGCTATAAATAAAATCTAATGGCTTCCGATAGCACTTCTGCTTAATGTGCTATATCCAGGCTTTATTTTAGATTTTAAGCCATTTATGATAAGATTTGATAGACAACAATTTTTGACAGAATATTTTGCTAAAAGTTATAAAGCTGAGATCTGACAAGTGACAATTACGCAACTATACGATGCCGAGGGATTCTTGTTGTTGACAGTGAATATTTTATTTTAATTTCCATCTATGCAAATTTCAGCTTGAAAATATTTGAAAGAACAGTGGTTTGACAGAATATGCATGCCTATTTTCACGGCAACGTCAACGAGACAAACAAAAAATTGAGGCTTGAAAATATCGTAATTCTAAAATAACTTGACGATCTGCATGGGAACATTTGTTGTCAAAGAAAATTATATTTATATAACTTCAACCTGTCAAACTTTGTGATTATGATAATTTTGGGAAATTGGTCATTTGTTGACATTAAGCTCAATCTTTTCAATTATATTTTTCACGACAACACGATGATTTCTAGATGCTGACCCGCGAACACAATGTCACGAGGGGTCCACACAGGTAAATATTTTTTCCACATTCTCAATTAGGTTGTCCACGTTCAAGATCGTGGTAGAATTCCACATTTGGCAAAATTTGTCCGTGATGACAACAAGAATTTTGGGTTTCCATGTGAGCTGTACAGTACTTATCAGATTGTTAATATCTTGATAAATTGTTTTAAACATCTTGATAATCACTTCTTATCAGTTTGTTAATGACTTGACAATCACTACTTATCAGTTTGTTAATATCTTGATAATCACTACTTTTCAGATTGTTAATATCTTGATAATCACTAACTACTGATCAGATTGTCAACATCTTGATAATCGCTACTTATCAGATTGTCAATATCTTGATAATCACTACTTATCAGATTGTTAACATCTTGTCGATCACTTCTTATCAGATTGTTAATACCTTAATATCTTTACTTATCAGTTTGTTAATATCTTGATAATCACTACTTATCATTTTGTTAATAGCTTGATAATCACTAATTATCAGATTATTAATACCATGATAATCACTACCTATCAATTTGTCTGTATCTTGATAATCACTACTTATCAGTTTGTTAATATTTTGATAATCACTACTTATCAATTTATTAATTCCTTGGTAATAACTTCTTATCAGATTGTTAACATCTTGATAATCACTACTTATCAATTTGCTAATAACTTGATAATTACTAATTATCAGATTGTTAATACCATGATAATACTTTTTAATTTGTTAACATCTTGATAATCACTACTAAATCAGTATATTGATATTTTGATGATCACTACTTAATCAGTATATTTTATTTACATATTGCAGGTAGATGATATTCTTTACACCCTTGGATTATCAGACCATAAAAAGACAAGGACTATAAACCTTTCAGGTGGTCAAAGGAAACGTTTGTCCATTGCTCTAGAGTTGGTCAATAATCCACCAATCATGTTCTTTGATGAGCCTACTAGGTAGGAAATGAATTTAAATTAACATGATTCAATGTTATTATTGTTTGAGTACGATAAAAAATATTGCCATAACATGTCATAGACCATGGATAAATAGATTTTACTTCACCAAATTGCTTATTGCACATTTGAAAGTCTGAAAATTCATTTATGGTTCAGTAGTAAAACAAACAGAATGAAATAAAAGTGAGTACTATTGAACTAAAATATAAATACATTGTGTACATGTAATTATTTTTTTCTTTCAGTGGCCTTGACAGTTCTTCATGTTTCCAATGTGTTTCCTTGTTAAAAGCTTTGGCAGCTGGAGGAAGAACAATTATTTGCACTATTCATCAGCCTAGCGCAAAATTGTTTGAAAAATTTGATTTGGTATGTAAATAGTTGTGAAACAGGAATGTTTGGTATGTAAATAGTTGTGAAACAGGAATGTTTGGTATGTCATTTTAAAACAAATAGTTGCAGGACTTGGTTGATGTTTGCAGTTTTTACTGCTTATTCTAATTTTCTAATAATTATGATCATCACCATTATTTATTTAAAAATTAATATAGGATGCTAAAACAAATGGACAATTACTTTAATATGACATTAACAAGAAATTTTAATGAAGTCTTGAAAATTATGTTTCCATTGTTTTAATTTTAACAGGAGACTTAGCTGTCTTTGCAAATATTTTTGGGAAAAAATATGCAAAAACAGCGAAAACTGATATTGATATCATAATGACATATTAGGCAGGTATGGTTTGTCTCCTTTCTAGAATTGAAATTTTACTTAATTTACCATCAAAGTGTACAATCCTTGCTACTTTATGTTTCTTGTACATGGAGTTATTAAAGCACATACATGTACATATACAATGCAGATCAGAAAACTGGCAAACTTACTTTTGTTATCATTGATTCAACAGAAAGCTTTTATTTACCAAATCTCTACATTGACTTTAATCACACCTGAGAAAATACTTGAAAAATGCTTGTACTGAAATATCCCTTGCAATATTCAAATTTGTTAAAACAATAGTTGTTTCATGATATTAACCACCAGTATTTGATGTATGCAAGCATATTTTGTATATATGCCAACTGTACTGTATTATTTTTTTATGGTAATTATATTTGAATGTTTTAGTTTTACCAGATAGCATGTCATCTATTATTTCTTACAGCTAACATGAACAAACAGTAGTCATCATTTAATTACATCTTAAATTTGCATTCTTCCTTTAATCCATAATTCTATTTAAACAAATAAGGTACAGTAGTTTGATATTTCTGTCCATATACCTGTTGTAGTAATGTTCTTAAATCATTTCAGCTTTACCTGTTGGCTGAAGGAAGTTGTGTATATAAAGGATCTATCACATCACTACTACCATATTTAGGATCACATGGAATGGAGTGTCCGGCATACCACAATCCAGCTGATTTTGGTACATAATATTACTTTTCTGTATAATTGGGAGGGAGGGGAATTATCACAACTTCATAAGGAATGGAGTGAATTACTCCTCTGAATAATGGAAGATTAGGGTTTGGTTTATAGGGTCACATGGAATGGAGTGGTCAGTATACCTCAGCCCAGCTGATTTTGGTTCATAGTAATACTTCTCTGTATAATTGTGACCTACAAAATTCAAATCTACATTTATCAATTATGGACTTTTTACGAGGTCAATATGTTATATATGGACCTGTTAGGTTTATATTGACCGAGGACGTAGTCAGAGGTCAATATACCCCTAACAGGTCCATATATAGCATATTGACAGAGAAAAAGGTCCATTATTGTTATATTACATATGTAGTTTTGGTTGTATCTCATTGTATTTTTGTCTAGTAAGATTTTGTCAACATGTCTGAATTTATTTCCAAGTAGAAGCTCTGGTTGAAGGCGAAAATGAAATCAATCTGCACTCCGACAAGAGTGAGTTTGTTGCATGTGTGCAAAGTATAATATATGCAAACTCAACTGTTATTTTCAAATAAAAGAAACCAGAAAACTTTTTTTGTTTTCCTATATATGTGCAGCGCTTAAAAATACCATTGGAAACTTTTAAATCAATTTGTATGGATTTCGACTGTTTAATATCTCCGTGCTCTTAATATGTGTAAAGACCGTACTTTTTATTATTTCTATTATAAGATCTTTCGCGGTGAAAAAATAAGACTTGAAAATCAAACTGGAAATAAATTTAGTTATATAGCGTCAACATAACTATAAATAGAAACATAGTGTCAATATATTTAAAAATAGAAACATGGCGTCAATATACATATAAATAGAAACAAAGCTGAAAATACGCTAAATATTTTTAAAATCACGTGACTGTTTCAGCCAATGAAATTGATAGGATACTTTGTCATATGTAATATTGAAAGGTATGGTCATGAAATCAGAATGGAGTTTGCTCCAGTTGAACCAATTTCAATAGAATGCATTGGAAAATCAGGAAAGGCAATCATGACATTATAATTTAGATATAGACATTGTATTATAAAAATATTTTGATGAATTATTCATACATTGGAATTAAAGATACTCAATTTGAATTTATATGCTACACTTATATAAATGTAATTATTATGACCCCATTCCCCATCGGGGATAGGGGGTATACTGTTTTCAATCTGTGTGTGCGTGCCTTGGTATTGTTGCGTGTGTGTGGGTCCGTCCAGAACACATTTTCGTCACATTTATTTTGGATATGTTAAGAAGTACAGATATGACATTTTGTCACACACTTTGGATAGTTTTATCAAGTTTCTGGAATAATATTAATTGTTGTAAAAGGGAATTAATTTTCAAATAAAGAGACATGTGAAATAACTGTTATGACATCACAAAGGAAAACTCATCAAAGACAGTACCCCTGTTTCCAACTCTAGATTTTACATTGCATGGTGGGAAACAGTGTCTTTCTTCCATTAGTATTGACCAAAATAAACAAAACAGTTTTAGTGTTCAAAATTGAAAATGAAAACATAACAAACTTATTACTGGTGAGTTTACTTTTAACATATTCACAAGTCCAAGGAATTATTTCTGCATTAGACTCAGCTTTTGTCCTAAAACTATACACGTTATTAACATAAAACTAATTTAATGCAATTCTCAACTCCATTGCCAATTCTACTTTTTGCTGTTTTCATACTTCAAAACCTTGAATGTCACTGCAATTTTTGGGTTTTTTTTCAACAGTTCACATTTAGATCATATTGGTTATTTGTTCTCTATCAGTTTTTATATGCCCGTCTAATGACGGGACGTATTATGGTATACCGATGTCCGATTGTCCGTCCGTCCGTCCGTCTGTCCGTCCGTCTGTCCGTCCATTTCATATGTCGCGCTCTAACTTGATAACCCTTTGGCCAATTCACTTCAAACTTTATAGAAGTATTGGGTATGATGGCCTGACNTAAATGCATTGTAACCTATGATATAAAACCATGTATTATCCCCACATTTTTATCCTAAAAATGATGTGGATACTTAAGGATTTGTCCAAGTTCCCAGATGATCGATTTTTAGTCTCAGTTCAAGCCAAACGATCGTTCTTAACACTATGTGACTTGATAAATACTATAGGTTGTTATGAGGTGGAACATTCCTAACAGTTATAAAGAGGAGGTTATTTCCACCAAAATTTATATTTTCATATCATAATCTCGAATATTTGTCAACAAACCATGTGATCGGTATAGTGTCGATAAAGCTGACAATATGCTATTTATATCACATTGACTCTTGACAATATTTTATTCACAACAGATGTAAAAGAAGAGGTTTAAGTCTCCTTTAAATTTATCCCGAAACAGTTTTAATAGGCTTTGAAGCCTCTGAAATATTAAACATGTTAAATAACATGTGAAATAAATACCGATACGACAGTCCGCGCCGAACTCGTTCCGAATTTATGATTGCACGAAAACTTCCTGATGGGAAATAACTTCAGTTTTCGCGGCGTTTGAGCTCGTTTCTCATCGAATACTTCATAAAAAGGTTCCGATAAAGTAAATAGTTGATAAACTATGATAATACCGATTTACAGTTTCAAAATAACTACAATCTTGCCGCTGATCTCTACTTATACTTTGTCAGTCAAAAGTGGCCATAAAAACTAGGGTCGGTCGTTTTATTTCTATTTTTTTTTTTTTTACTTTTTGCGTGAAAAAAAAGTCTAGGGTCGGTCGGGTGACCGGAACCACACCTATTTTTATACGACCTCAAAATTTTTTGCGGTCGTATATTGGTATGGTGCTGTCGTCGTTGTCCTTGTCGTCGTCGTCGTCGTCTGTAGACACTTTAGTTTTTGGTCAATAACTTTAGTTCCAGTAGATCAATCCTTATGAAATTTTAACATAATGTTCTTTGGTACAAAAGGAAGGCTTGGCTCAGTTTTGGTAATTGTGGCCCCAACCGTTTTTAAAAAAGGGACAAACAGGGGTTACATTGGGTGTTTTCACATGTTTGTTTGTAGAATCTTTATTATTAATCTGATTTTGATGGGGTTTCTTTCAGTGTGCTCCTGAGGAAATTTCCAATCTGGGGTATGCCAACTGATTTCAGGTAGCATGTACCGCTCACTAGATAAATGGGGCCCAACAGGGGCAAATCTCCAAAAAATAATTTTTTTATTTTAAGTCCGATTTTGATGCAGTTTTTTTTAATGGATTCCTTGTGAAAAATTAATATGGCGCTCAACTATTATATTTTTGATAACTTGTTTCCTTTCCCAGCTATGAGGGGCCGAACGGGGCCAAAATTGGGAATTTGCAGATTATGTCAAATCTTTATTTTTCATCGGATTTCGATGGGATTTTTTTCTTTGGATTCCTCTTGATCTAAGCTTTCAGCAATATGTCAACTGATTTTGTGTAGCTCTTACCGTTTCCGGGCTACGAGGGATCAAAGGGGCCAAAATTGCTATTTTTCTAAATATGTCAAATCTTTATTTTCCATCGGATTTTGATGTGATTTTTTTCTTTGGATTCCTCTTGATCTAAGCTTTCAGAGGTATGGCAATGAATTTGGCGTAGCTCTTACTGTTTCCGAGCTACAAGGGGTCAAAGGGGCCAAAATTGCAATTTTTCTAAATATATGTCTTTCATCAGATTTCGATGGAATTTTTTTCTTTGAATTTCTATGGATGTAAAGTTTTAGTTGATAGTACATATTTTGCATAGCTCTTACATTTTTTCATCAGTAAGTGATCAAAAGGGTTGAATTTTTCCCTTTTTTGTTCCTAGTTAATAACTGTGTCAAGCTTCTTTTTGTGTCCATCTAATTATTGTGTCAAGCTCTTTACTGTGTCCACAGTCACTTTAAACTTCTTTTGTTGAAATTTCAGTGGTCGACATGCTGCGGTCGTATCATGCTGTGCTCGGCGTAGCCCTTTATTTTATTTGGCCTAAATGATGCGTCTTTGCCATATTCTACCTGCATTACGATTCATACCGTAATACATTAATACAATTAGTTTGTCCTTACAACTCTGTCGCTATTATAACTGATGTTGCTAATAAATGACATTACGGAATACACAGGAGATTGAAATAATCAGAAGAAATTGAATGATTTATTCTAAAAACATATATATATAAAGTATTTATTAAAAAATGCCACCAAAAGAAGGCAGATATATTTTTTAAGTCCTAATGTAATTAGAGCTGTATCGTTCGTATTGTTAGCGGTCTTTCCAATATCGTAAACTGAACTGTCATAAAAAATACTGTAATTTTGGTACAAACGGTAAATTGTTTCCCCGTTACTATGTCCACTATAGTTCCTAAGGTATCAAGACAGGATAGTGTTTTTGTTACAAGTTTGCAGTTGACATGGTTGATACAAGGTATCCATATCTGTCCATGGTGTCTGAACAATACAACAGCTGTTTAATGTGGAGATCTTGATTAATACGGAGTGTCCAAGCCATATTCTAAACTACTTTAAAAGAATCTTGAGAGCAAGTAAAATTTTTCATCTCAAATTTTCATTGTAACATAGTTTAACTTATGACCCCAATGGCCTGTTGGGTTACATGTATCTAGAGACACTGGATATAAGTCCAAGATATAAGTATGGATATGATGATTACTTGCTACTTTACTTTCAAGTAAATAAAAGAGCTTAAATTGTGACAGGCACTAACATGTCTCTTGTTTACATCGACTGTAATTTGTGGAAAATGATATTGATTTATCTTGTTTTATTCCTAGGAATTGATTTTATAATGACATGATGTGTGTTGTTTTTTAGGTGTGAAGGATATATTGAAATGTATCTCTGGCAAGTTTCAGTCTGGACAGTTAACGGCCATCATGGGTCCATCAGGTGCTGGAAAGTCATCCTTAATGAATATATTGGCTGGGTACAGGTAACAGTGCAATAATAATGACCACCCAAAAGTACATGTACAGTTTAATAATTACCTCCAATTATTACACGTGAAATTTACAGGAAGTTGTTTAACCCTGTAGGCAAATAAATAACATCCATTTAACTGATTACATGTGTATATTGTAAATGTTTATTATTCTAATTGTTACAGGTGCTATATTTTATAGGTATGCATATATTATTACAACTTCCTGTATGGAGTGATACTAGTAATTCTTTCAAAATTTTTCATTATCGATTGTTTTATATTTAGGTAATTACATGTACAGACAATATCATATAAAATTATTTTCACAAATATGAGTAATGAATATATATACCCTCAAAAAGTTGTTTCGTTGAAAGAAGCTTGAATTATATATATATAATATTTAGCACAACTGGTTTTAAAGTTATGTAATGAAAAACAAAAGGATAGAAATTTCCAGTCAATGTTAATTCAAACCTGGTACAGATGTTTTTGTCCTTAAACAAATCTGCAGTTCAGTCACAGTTTTAGAAATAATAAAACATTACAGTAATTCAATAAACTAATAAATGGTACACTCTAATAATATAGTAAGGGCACATACTTAATTGTATAATGTTTTACCCATAAATATTGAGATCTGTATATGAACAGTTGTCAGTTAGCACATTTACAATGTTCTATGCTAAAAGCCATTTTTAGCTCGCCTGGACGTATGCCAGGAGAGCTATTGTCATACCCCTGGTGTCGGCGTCGTCAGCAAAAACTTTAATCTTGCTTGTGGAATGGAGACCTTTAGAAATGGAATGTTGATATTTAGTATGTGGCTTCCTTGTGATGAGAGCTTTCTTGTGGTACCATATTTGTAGACATTTTGCCCTTGACCTTGCCCCTAGGGCAATTTGTAAAAAACTTAAACCTTGCCTCTAGAAGGCAGGCTTTTAGTGGTAGGGTGTTTATATATTAGGTATGTTACTTCCTTATGATGAGAGCTTTCTAGTGGTGCCATATTTGTAGACATTTTGACCTTGACCTTGCCCTGAGGCAATTTTTTAAAAACTTTAACCTTGCTTCTAGAATTAAGTTGCTTAGTGGTAGGGTGTTCATATTGGGTATGTAGCTTCCTTATGACAAGAGCTTTCTAATGGTACCATATTTGTAGACATTTTGACCTTGACCTTGCCCTGAGGGCATTTATTTAAAAACTTTAACCTTGCTTCTAGAATTAAGTTGTTTAGTGGTAGGATGTTCATATTTGGTATATGGCTTCCTTTTGATGAGAGCTTTCTAGTGGTACCATATTTGTAGACATTTTGCCCTTGACCTTGCCCGTAGGGCAATTTGTAAAAAAACTTACACATTGCCTCTAGAAGGCAGGCTTATAGTGGTAGGGTGTTTATATATTAGGTATGTTACTTCTCTATGATGAGAGCTTTCTAGTGGTGCCATATTTGTAGACATTTTGACCTTGACCTTTCCCTGAGGGCAATTTTTGAAAAACTTTAACCTTGCCTCTAGCAGGTAGGCTTTTAGTGGTAGGGTGTTCATATTTGGTATGAAACTTCCTTATGATGAGAGCTTTCTAAAGGTACCATATTTGTAGACATTTTGACCTTGACCTTGCAATGCCCTGAGGCAATTTTTTAAAAACTTTAACCTTGCTTCTAGAATTAAGTTTCTTAGTGGTAGGGCGTTCATATTGGGTTTAATTTTGTAGCTTCCTTATGACAAGAGCTTTCTAATGGTACCATATTTGTAGACACTTTGACCTTGCCTTTGCCCTGAGGGCAATTTTTGTAAAAACTTTAACCTTGCTTCTAGAATTAAGTTATTTAGTGGTAGGGCGTTCATATTTGGTACATGTATGTGACTTTCTTGTGATGAGAGCTTTATGACGGTACCATATTTATAAACATTTTAACCTTGACCATGCCCCCAGGGCAGTTTTTTAAAAACTTTAACATTGCTTCTAGAATCCAGTTGTTTAGTGGTAGAGTGTTTATATTTGGAAGATGATAGCTTTCTGATGGTACCTTTCTGTAACTTTCAAATTTATTGTGCATTGAGGTCACTCTAATCCCCGGCGAGCTATGTTGTCTTCTGACAACTCTTGTTGTTTTATATTTGTGGAGAAATATTTTAAAAAGTAAAAAAAAAGACCTAGAGCAAATACAATTTTCATTGATTTTTAGGACAAAGAATATAAGTGGACAGATATTGGTAAATGGTCGTGAGCGAGATCTGAGATCATTTAGAAAGATCTCATGTTACATCATGCAGGACGACCATCTTCTCCCACATCTAACTGTGGAAGAATCAATGATGTGTTCAGCTAATCTGAAACTGACGGAGAAAATGTCTCTGGAGGAAAAGCAAGAATTGGTAAGATATTAAAAGAAAGAAAAGAGGACAACTACCTAGGTAATGTTAACTCCCAATGTTTTTGGATTAGTGTCTATCCAAAGGATAGAATTCTATCCTATGTTACGACCCGGGGTGACCAACCTCACGCAATCAGAATTTAGTGATCATACCCATGCTAAAAGAATCCTTTTCAGGAAACCTCGTACACATCTTTCTGATCTCATAAAAAAACTCTGACACTCAATAGTCTATTTTCATTGAACATTAATTTGATTGCCCGAACTTTTCAACACTTAAATGGTGCCCGAATTCGTTAATTAATCACTGAATGAATTTCCCATTCATAAAATTTTGTGTGTAGATGTATGAATATGGAAGACCGATTTTGTATGAATGGCGTAAACGTACTTCCCTGAACCCTCAATGAAACGATGTGGCTGTTTTGAAATAAATCATAAAAGAACAACGCATTGGAAATAAAAAATCAAATTCAGTAGCCGTCGAGAACAACAGTCCATTATTTACAATCTACGG
>MJUU01000025.1:32082-47437 GCA_002080025.1 Modiolus philippinarum | reverse complement strand
GAAGGAATTTAATAAAACTTTACACAAAGTGAGAACACTATATGGAGATGTGCATGAAGTAATATAATTATTGTCAGAAACCAGGAAGGGGAGATAATTCGACTTTGAGTTTTCATTGATTCCCTATGTATGGGTTACCTCGTATGCACAACTCCTCTTAATCCACTTGAAGGATTTTGATGAAACTTTAGACAAAGGAAGAACACTATATGTAGATGTGTTAAAATATCAAATAGGCTGAAAAAAGGTGAATTTATATTTGTCTGATTTAGACAGAGTGTTTTTATTGGAACCCTTGTGAAAAATTCTTTCTTGAAGATTATATCATTGTGTCCATACTTGTATTGTGTCCACACTTGTACTGTGTCCACACCTGTATTGTGTCCACACCAACTTAATTTTGCACTTACCATATCGTTTCAGGGTTCAATGAGCAGGGGGGGGTATATTTGGCTGCCATTCGGTGACAGCTCTTGTTTCTTTTGGCAAGATCTTTCAAATGGTATCATAATATTGGATCTCATTGACATGACCTTGGCATAAGACCAACTTTTTGAAAAAATTGATTAACTTACAAGGGTACATCTTTTGAATAGTAAGTGATATTGCTTTCGTCTGGCAAAAGTTTTCATGATCAGGTGGTACTAGAATATTTGACCTCTTCACCTTGACCCATGACATGTTTTCTGAAAAACTTTGACATTTGGTATTTGAGCGGTAAGGTGTATGGCTTTAACATTAAGTATCTCTTTAGAGTAGTGTATTGCTTTAATATTTTACATGATTATTTTCTGTGACAAGACCTTTGAATTTGCACCACGATTTTAACCTCTTGATCTTTGGCATATGACTATCTTAGCTGAAAACCAAAGTTGTACAAAGGGAAATAATTCAAAGTGATATAAGGATTATTAAATAGGATGCAATGTTTTATACTTCATTACAATAATGTTAGACCAGAGTATGTGTGTATCCATACATTTGTCATGTATAGACCAGAGTATGTGTGTATCCATACATTTGTCATGTATAGACCAGAGTATGTGTGTATCCATACATTTGTCATTTTAGACCAGAGTATGTGTGTATCCATACATTTGTCATGTATAAAAACATAAAACTTGTGCACATTGTTCTCTTTAATAATGATAAGAAGATGCTGTCTTTGTCTGTGATAGAATGAACTTAGTAGTACCCAAGCTGTACAAAGTTTTATTGAATTAAAAGTAATATTGTATAATTTTGATTTCAGCGATATCAGACGGATCAGAATACATTTGCCACCAGTAGTTTTACACAGTTCTGTATATTATTTGTGCGTACATTTAAATCCATAATGAGAGACACGGTAAGTATACCATTAACATTCAGATATCTTAAAAGACACGGTAAGTATACCATTAACATTCAGATATCTTAAAAGACACGGTAAGTATACCATTAACATTCAGATATCTTAAAAGACATGGGTAAGTATACCATTAACATTCAGATATCTTAAAAGACATGGTAAGTATACCATTAACATTCAGATATCTTAAAAGACATGGTAAGTATACCATTAACCATTCGGATATCTTAAAAGGTCCTTTTGTATTTGTCTATATGAAATCTCAATGAAACAAAAATGTTTCTTCATGGAGAATAATAATATTGAAAAAGCATTTGCATTATATTTCAGCGACACAGCCGCCTTCATCAGATGCAAAACAAAAATGTCACTAGATACAGAATAAACAATGTTACGTCACAGATAACGTTAATCTTGATCTTGATACTTTACACAAATTGTTAACAGAAAAAAATGCTGATGAATAGAAAAAGATAGAAACCCCAATATACAGTTACTGTTTTATATCAAGACCTTCCTGTTTTGTATTACATATTTTTATAAAAAGGGATTCTCTTGTTTGTCTATATGCTTGATTTTCTTTTCATTGATTTGCATTTCGTAGAGACAAAAATCTAGCTGACATTGTTGTTCATGAAAAAACGGCCAAAGTTATGAAAGGCAATGATAAGAACCATCATAGTAAAAACAAAAAAATAAACGGAAAATGCAGAAGGGATTGTGTTATTTGTGAGAGACGTTATACTGGAGAAGTTAAAACAAAATCTTGAACAATTATTAACTGTAGAAGCAACATTCATTGTAGAACATCAAATGTCGTGTACGGAATTTATTGCTCTAAATGTAAATACATTGTGTATGTGGGAGAAACTGAGACCATGGTCAAGACAAGAATGCAGAATCACTTAACCGATGAACGGAAAAAAAGATTTAAAGACAAACCAGTTGCTATTTACTTTAATTCTCCTAGCTATTCAATTGACAATTTCAAATATGTAGGAATAGAAATCAGTAGAAAAGAAAATCAAGCATATAGACAAACAAGAGAATCCCTTTGTATAAAAATGTGTAATACAAAACAGGAAGGTCTTGATATAAAACAGTAACTGTATATTGGCGTTTCTATCTTTTTCTATTCATCAGCATTTTTTTCTGTTAACAATTTGTGTAAAGTATCAAGATCAAGATTAACGTTATCTGTGACGTAACATTGTTTATTCTGTATCTAGTGACATTTTTGTTTTGCATCTGATGAAGGCAGCTGTGTAGCTGAAATATAATGCAGATGCTTTGTTCAATATTTCTATATGAAGTTAACTAACTGCATTATTTTTTACAGACTGTTTGTACTAGGGGCATTTCCATGTATATACGAGGGCTGTCCGTAAAGTTTGTGGACAATCTAAATAAAAATTGCTAAATATAGATAATGTATATGAAACTAATAGTTTCACTTACAATGTGTTTTACTGCATAACTATTCAAAATATCATCACAATCAAAAGCACAAGTAACGATTTATCTGTCAAAGCAAAACACTAATTCTATACACCCAGAGCACAAACTTGTAAAATGTTGACGTTGTCTGATGCCCTAATCTTTGAGGTTAATATTTTATGAAGAACTCCCAATTCAACAAAGTCGGAATTTTTCAGTTTCCTGTCTTTGAAATATTACGGGCATTTGTTTTAATTTCTTGTGTGGAAAATTTATCAATTTTGAACCACTTGCAAACTTCATTGACTGATAGTCTGAAATCCTGGTCAGTAACACCCTGGCAGTTATACATCTTTGAGATTATGAAAGATGGCTAGTTTTACACAGTTTATCCATCCTTTAAACTGGTTCTTGCGACCAAAAATTTCTGTTCCACTTGAATTGTAATGCAAAACACACTTTACCATTCCTTTTTCTAGATATTTCGGGAATATGTTGGTATTTGAGGGTGTTTACCAATGTCTGAATGAAACTTAACCCATGTCACTGCTCTGCTTTATCAAAAAACGTCAAGACTTAGAATTTCTTATTTTACCTTGAGATAATTAAGGCTCTATGAATTTGTCATTTGAAATCTTTAGAAGTTGAAATTTGGCAATGTTGTTGTTGAACATAATATAAACATTGCAATGTCATTTTCATTTTACTATTCACTGAATTTTATATAATACCTATAAAATAATAAAGGAGTATGTACGGTAAGGGGTATATTCGGCCCCTAAAATAAAGACCCTATATTTCATAAAATCATTCTTTAAAATACAATTCAATATCAGTATATCATAAATTTCGACAGGTTTGGGAAAAGTCTTTTTTGTTTGTATAAAAAAATTAAATCCAAAATCCGACAAATATAAACATTTTCACAAAAATGGACTAAAATGACCAAAATCCTTACATATTTCAATACAAGAAACACTGAGCGCATGCCTGTGCCAATGAAATTTTTGCATGAAAATGTCGCAATTTTATAGACTTTCAACATATCAAAAAATCTCATCGGCACAAGCATGCACTCTGTGCTGCCTGTGCCAAAACAGGACCAAAAATTGACGAAAATTTGTCGATTTCCCACAAATCTGGAAGAAGCATGATATTTGTGACATCACAATCAGGATTTGATGACATTACTGCACCAAGTTACTTGAGTTTTTATATGACCGCAAAAAAATTTTTGAGGTCGTATATTGGTATGATACTGGCGTCGTCGTCGGCGTCTGTAGACTCTTCGTTTCCGCGCGATAACTTCAGTTCTAGTTGATCAATCCTTATGAAATTTTAACATAATGTTGCTTGTCACAAAAGGAAGATTGGGATTGGTTTTGGGTATTGTGGCCCCGCCCGTTTTTTAAAAAAGGGCCAAAAAGGGCCAAATTAGGTGTTTTCATATATTGGGCTGTAGAATATTTATTATTTATCGGATTTTGATGCAGTTTTTTTTCATTAGATTCCTTATGAAAAATTAATATGGCGCTCAACTTTTATATTTTTGGTAACTTGTTTCCTTTCCGAGCTATGAGGGGCCGAATAGGGCCAAAATTGCAAATTTGCTGATTACCTGACATTTTTATTTTTCATTGGATTTCGATGGGATTTTTTTCTTTGAATTCCTCTTGATATAAGCTTTCATTAGTATGTCAACGGATTTTGCGTAGCTCTTACTGTTTCCAAGCTACAAGGGGTCAAAGGGGCCAAAATTGCAAATTTGCTGATTACCTGAAATTTTTATTTTTCATCGGATTTCGATGGGATTTTTTTCTTTGAATTCCTCTTGATATAAGCTTTCAGTAGAATGGCAACGGATTTTACATAGCTCTTACCGTTTCCGAGCTACAAGGGGTCAGAGGGGCCAAAATTGCAAATTTTCGAAATATGTGAAATCTTTATTTTTCATCGGATTTCAATAGGATGTTTTTTCTTTGGATTCCTCTTGATGTATGTTTTCAGCAGTATGGCAGCGGATTTTGCGTTGCTCTTACCGTTTTCGAGCTACAAGCTGTCAAAGGGGCCAAAATTGCAACTGATTCAAGCTCTTTATTGTGTCCATGTAATTACTGTATCATTTGAATTGCACTCATGTTCAAATTTCAGTATTCGAAATGCTGCGGTCGTATCATGCTGCGCTTGGCGTAGCCCTTTATTAATTAAGCAATATATCAACTGTGATATACCAAGTAAAGTTTAAGGGAATACCGCGTTTGAAAATATAGCTAGGACTAGGGGCCAAATATGCCTCTTACCGTACATACTCCTTTTAGGCACATTGTTTGACATGCCATATTTGTGTTCCTCCAGGTCACTATTTCGGGACTTTTTACGAAGACAGACGTTCAATTTGGCATGCAAAATTGGATCAACTTTTATATATCCAAATTCATATAAGCTTAAAGCTTACGAATATCCAAAATAAAAATATATAAACGCTGCTCTTATATTTATTTATCCTTGTCCACGAACTTTACGGACAACCCTTGTAATGTTGTCAAAATAACAGCCATAAGCCGCTAGTGTTAATTGACATGAATATGTAACCATTAATATGATTTAAATTGGAGGTGTTTGATTGCCTTCCCTCTTTAAAGATATATGTATAGAAGGAAGTTCTTTTACATAAATGGCAAATACTTTGGTTTCCTAATTTTAACAGTATAACAATATTATTTTCAGACTCTAACAAAACTACGACTGATTTCACATCTGACTGTCGGTATCTTGATTGGTCTGCTATACCTAGGAATTGGTAACGAAGCTACAAAGGTTATAAATAACACCAGTTTCCTTTTCTTCTGTGTCTTGTTTCTGATGTTTACAGCACTGATGCCAACAGTAATGACATGTAATTATTTAGTTACTTTTAGTATTGATATATTGTTATACTTGTACTGTGGAAGTACTTTTATTCGTAGACATCAATTTTCGTGATTTTCATAAAAATTACTATTTTGTGGGCACATCAATTGATGGTTTAGAATTTTGTGGGCACGTCAATTGATGGTTTAGAATTTTGTGGGCACATCAATTGATGGTTTAGAATTCTATGCATTAAAACTCTATGGCAAAAGTGCATTTCGTTGAGAACTTAATTTTGTGGTTTTACAGAGCCACGAAATCCACGAAAATTGGAACCCCACGAACAATAGTACTTTCACAGTAATTCATATTTTTACGTTAGAACTGAAATTATTCATCGTATAGAAGAACAAAATAAATATCATTACACAATTAAAGCAGAAATTAAACTGACATTTCTTGATCTATTAGTGGAAAGGAGAATGTATCTGTGACACATATACTTCTTTTATCAAAGCCAATATTTTTGAAGACTTAAATTGAAATTTGAAATACTGCTTATATTAAACAATGTATATTCATGTATAAAAACTAATGTTCTTTCTCTATAAAAAAGATGTGTCAATTATTCTATCAGCTTTGGCAATTGACTGTTATAATTTACAAATCTAGTTACTGGGGTTAATTATAATGAAAGTCATACAAAGGAAAATCCTATGAAATCTCTATTTTAATGTATGTTCAATTTGTAATAGAAAATGAAATGTATAGGATTGTTTATCCATTTTAGTTCCACTAGAAATGGCAGTGTTTGTCAGGGAACATTTAAACTACTGGTACAGTGTAAAGGCATACTATCTAGCTAAAACATTTGCTGACATGCCTTTTCAGGTGAGGATGTAATTCTGATATGAAATAGACATACCTGCCAGCTATCCCTATTGATGGGGTTTCCCTATGAGAGGATCAAATTCTAAATTTTGAGAGAACAATTAATTTTTCCTTTCCTAACAAAACCTTTGTTTGGTAATTGCATGACGATTGTAATGGCATGAAGATGTTTTAAAGCCCCCCCGTACATGTTTTCTGGTATGCTTGGAGTTGTCTCCTGTGTCAAAACCCCTATGAGTATTTTCAAAAGTTGGCAGGTATCAATAGGAAAACTGTGTTTTATGGTCCTTTGATTAAATGTCAAAGTGGAAGTATTTTTAGCTCACCTCACGAAGTGAGGGGGGCTTACTGTATATACTCGATTATAAGTCGGAAATTTGGGAGCTAAAATTCATTTCCAGAGAAGGGATACGACTTATAAGAGTAACCGAGAACAAAGGAGGAAAGTCGAGAACGTAAAATGTCCAGTAGACACATACAATGATGACCAAATACAGTTTGCCGGTATTCAACAATCATCTGGGTGTATTGAGACATTATTTATTACTTTTAAGAAAAGAAATAAACATTTTTGAGTTGTTTTCTTACTAAATTCATGATGTTTTCACGAGCATCATGGAGGCACTTTATGTGTATTTACGTTTCACTATTTGTGTACTATGTTGATTTCACTAATTACCAAAAACCTACAATAACGAACACCTTTCTCCTAGGAGTGTCATATCGTATCTTACATGACATTTCCAACACTGTTTATTCTTTTTTTAACATTTAGTTCATATAATAGACATAATTCATATTTTAATTATAATTTAAGACCGGCTAAAAAAATTTTTAATATTGGAAACATGTACTTTGATCTTATTTCGTTTATCATATTTTTGTGTTTTTGGTTGTACCATATATGTAAACAAACTTCAGTTATTCCCCCGTAATACGATGTTTTGGCCAGAAAAATGAAGAAAGCTGCTGTTAGGACATATAAAATGCTTCACACGTAGCAGTTATCTCATGTAGAAGATATTCTTTTATTCCAATGTACGCAACTTAATAAATTATAGCGATTTCATGTTGAAGTTTTGGTACACAACTTGACAACGATCTCCGACTGACTTATAATCGTGATCAACGCTAAATACAAAGTTTTTCTTCACGAAAAGACCTTCCGACTTATAATCGAACCGACTTATAATCGAAAATATACGGTATGTGATACCCCTAGCGTCCGCGTCGGCGTTGGTGTCCACGTCCGGTTAGGAAGAATGGTTAAGGTCAATTCCTGCTTACTGACATGCCCCACATCAACCATTTTGGTATGCCTGATGCATTTGGGGAAGACGACTGGAATGCATTCTTCCGATGCTGTCTCTGACCTACATTTTACGCATGAGCGACTTGGTTAGGTAGAATGGTTAAGGTCCATTCCCGCTTACTGACATGGCCCACATCAACCATACTGGTATGCATGATGCGTTTTGGGATGACAACAACAATGCATGCTTCGGATGCTGTCTCTGACCTACATTTTATGCATGACTGAATCTGTTTAAACCAATGATTAAAGTCCATTCCTGGTTATTGACATGTGCAACATGTGACAATGCTGTGCAACGAGGTGAGCTGAGCAGGCTGTGGCTGCTTTCTATGTTTATTTGTAGACATTAATTTTTGTGGTTTTCATAAAAAAAAATCACTATTAAATGGGTGCTTAATTTCATGGTTTCTTAATCTATGCATTACAACTCAAGGGCAAAAATGCATCTCGTTGTCTGTCCATCAAATTGTGACAAAACACCAGTCAAGTTCAAATTTGGTTCAGGGGTTAAAGTACATTTGTACTTCTTGAGTTTTTAGAAACAAGAAAAAAAAAACTTTGACTGCTGACACTGTATAGTTAGCAACAACAAAAAGTTACAAGAGGAAACTATAACACATGTACATGTAGACCTCTCTCTATTTATCATGATATATATGTTTAATTTCACTCTGTAGATGAGGTTTTTTTCTCAGGAAATTTTTCAGAAAGTATGATTTGTAAAAGATAATGATCACCCATTTGAAATACTGTTAGTCACATGTCAATATAATAGAATTGTGTCTTCAAATTATGGTTACCATGAATATGCAAATTTTACAGTAATTTTCTTATTTTCAGATAATTTTTCCATTGATATATGGAAGTATAGTATACTTCATGACCTCACAGCCAGAAGATTTTCTACGATTTGTCATGTTTCTAACATTAGCTACACAAACTTCACTTGTAGCCCAATCTCTTGGACTGTTAATAGGAGCAGCTACTTCTCTTCAGGTAACCAGTCTTCCTAATGATGAACTTTATTCTGCTTTATATATTGGGCCTTTATTTATTGTTTTATATATATTGAGTAAGGATATGATACTGTGTATACAAGGCTTTTTCAGCTTTCTCTCTGAAGCCAAATATAGGCCCACACTCTATGAGTTGTATTTGAAAATCATGCTAATTTCCAAAATTTCTTATCTTTACCTCAAATTTTGGGTTCAAAATGGTGTATTTTCAATCAAAATTTTCTCAGAGAAACTCAAAATGCCAAAACCACAATGCAAACTGAAAAATCCTTTATACCATATTTGTGGTTGAGGTGAAAAAAATTCTTATTCACTATTGGATGACTTGAAGATTGCATTCCATGAAACTCTGAATAACAAGATATAGTAAAATTTTGTGTACATGAATTTTTTTTTAAAATGAAACTTTATGGCCTGCAGAATAAAGAAGCTTTTGTGCAGAGTAATGAAATGAAAATATTGTTGATCTTCTCACCATTATGTTGAAAAAATAAACAGAGTCTCACAATGTATTTAAGCAAAATATTTGAATATTCATACTCAAAAATAACACATTGCCTTAAACAGAGATATGGGATAAATGTTGATGATAATTAGAAGAGCTTGAAATAATGCACAATATGTAAACATTTGATCCACAATGACATCAATTAACATTGGTCAAGTTTTATAGTACCTCAGTGACACCCATAACCTTTTCCCAAGTTTTGTACCTGACATATAAAAAATTACAAAAATACCAGTTGACATAGTCTGATCATGATACTTTAACAACAGGGAAAAAAACATCTCAGTTCTTGCAGCAGGAGCTTTGATTTTTGTCTGCAATAATAACATGATTTGGGTACTTATATTTTACTCTACTTAATCAAGTATTGCTGTATTTTGCTAGTAAGTACTAAGACAGGTAGTATCTTGCAAAAAATTTTCACAAACAACTGAAATATTTTACAGGTGGCAGTTTATTTGGGACCAGTTACAGCTATACCTGTGTTATTATTCAGTGGATTTTTTGTAAATTTCCAAACCATGCCTGTCTATCTACAATGGCTATCTTATTTGTCATATTTAAGGTGAGATTTAGTGTAAATTTCCAAACCATGCCTGTCTATCTACAATGGCTATCCTATTTGTCATATTTAAGGTGAGATTTAGTGTAAATTTCCAAACCATGCCTGTCTATCTACAATGGCTATCTTATTTGCCATATTTAAGGTGAGATTTAGTGTAAATTTACAAACCATGCCTGTCTATCTACAATGGCTATCTTATTTGCCATATTTAAGGTGAGATTTAGTGTAAATTTCCAAACCATGTCTGTCTATCTACAATGGCTATCTTTTTTGCCATATTTAAGGTGACATTTAGTGTAAATTTACAAACTTTAAATAGAGATAACACAACCTTACTGGTACATTCTCATATGGGGATATGATGAAGTGCCTAGTGAAACTACATTTGAATGTATATAGCAAAAATTAATTTGTTACAAAAACATATATTTCATTCAATTTTATACAGAGACCTCCCTATCTAGGGATGTTAAATTTTAATACTTCTAAGTATTTGCATTAAGCATCATATTGGATGGAAAGGAATAAGTTTTTAACTAGCTATAGGTTATATTGAATGGTGTTTATGTCTGATTTTGAGTAGCATTTGACTGTTTCCTTAGTCAATTTTGGCCTGAAATTCAGTTTTATAGGCCAGTGACCATGTTCAAGTTTTGATGTTTCAGCTATATGTTTAGGAAAAGGATTTGTTACATCATGGTACATTATAGTCTGCAATAAGCCATTCCCATCTTTTTTTCTTATTGCAGTTCAGTAACTATTGTTTTTGTCAGTAGTTTAGTTTCTCAATATTTTAAGTTGATACTGATGCAGGTAGATAAGATATGTATGGCGCCTACTCTTGTTTGAATTGATGATAAAAAATTCTTATTGAAACAGCTTTACTCTATTTTATATGTGATGGTTTATTTTTCAGATATTCATTTGAGGGTGTACTACATGCCATATACGGGTTTGATAGAGAGAATCTGGACTGTGCTGAGGAGCAACCAGTGAAATGTCAATTTAATAAACCCAAAGATATTCTTGAGCAATGGGATGTAGAAAATGTATTCTATATAGATTTCATAATATTATGTACATTTTTTGTTGTGCTCAGAGTTGGTTGTTATTTCATATTACGATGGAGAGTTAAATCTGAGAGATAGGATTTGTCTCTACAGATTTTAAAACCTATTAAAGATACTGATGCAAAACTCTGCTCTAGTTACAACAGATTTCATGTTTTGTTCCACTTTAATGTTTTTTCTGTGAAGCAACAATGGTTCATTACAAAATCTATGCATTACTAAAATAAAGGATTTGTTACCTTAAAATGATATAATGTTACATTTGTATTTTGAAATACACACACAAATTATTTATAACATGTTATTATTGTCATGGTAAAAAAGTGAGTGAGAAAAACAGAGCACAAAATTAAGAGAAGGTTATCATGGTGTACAATATTCAATAAAGGTACCTTATTAATAATACAAATATATTGGGATGTCTGATGTCATATAATTTAGAGTTGCAATATCAGTTAATGTTGTGTATTAGTTACAATGTCATTTATTGTTTTATATTAGCTACAATGTCACTCGATGTGTGACTACATTGTCAGTTTGTTTTGAACTAAAATTACAATGTCAGATAGTAAACTGTCAGTAATTGTGTCCAATAAATACAGTGTGGGTATGTTGATTCTGTTATGCCATGCATGATATTGCTGTATGAAGTATTTTATACAATGATTGAAAGTGTGAAAGTTTTGTAGTTTCTGTAGAATGGAAAATATGTGTGAATACTAACATGTATCATGAAGGTTAGCGAAAAAAATATACATTCATTATAAATTTGAATATGCTTTAGATTTTTCTGCACTTTTAATTTAATATAAGATAAAAATTTCTCTTCTGCAGTATATTAATAACATGTGTCTGTATTCAATATTGTCCAGACACTTCAAGATAAAAAAACACACCGCAGCAAAGTTTTACAAAACTAAGCCAACACCAGAATACATAATTATATATTTGCAAAGATATTCCTTTTATCAAAATGTGTACACTAGGTTAAAGCTTAAAGTATCAATAATTCTACAAAAAAAGTTACGTAATATATCGAAAATATATTCTGAAAACGAACGGACGGACATTTCCAACAGAGAGTGCCTGGTTTTTGGGTTTTTCTTTCGATGTTTTTGTTTTTTTCTTTTGTTTGTTTTTTTTTTTATTAAATTGAATCCTCCTACAATTTTTAATCCTGATTAGCATGAAGTTTCTATTTACATCATGTACATGTATCTTGAAGTTATGCACCACAGTTTATGGAATTGTTTGAATGGTTTTTGGACATCCATATAAATACCCCTTGCAATTTGTGTCTTTAAGCTATTATTTGTTTTTATTGTTAAATATTTATCATGTTATGTTAAAGACCAATTGTTGATGTTTTTCAAACTTATCATTTCATATTAATTGTTTTGCTTTATTTTAATTAGAGCTTTTGTTCAACATGACACTTCATTTTTTGACATACATGTATTGTACATACTTCTCTTTAGAAATATTTTTATGTAATCACTGGGAAGATTTTGTGTTGGTTGAACAATGATAGGATTTTTCATTGTCATCAATTCATGTTTTTAATTTATTGTATATTTGGTTCTTGTTGATTTTATTTTTACTCAGAAATGTTACAGTATGTTAATGTTTCTGTCTCATGACATTGATATATTTATTATCGTAAGTAAAATTTGTCAAAGATAAAAGTGCGTATTAAATTTATTGGATACAGGCTTATTTGAACTATTTTGTCAAGAATGTGCAATTTTAAGCTGTCTCATAGACACAACTGATGTAAGTGCTAATTTGTGTCTTTCTGCAGTAGCATAGTGCTTATTATGGGCTAACTGTTAAATGAATTAAGAAAAATAAAATATGGTTTTCTGAATATAATGACTCGGAAAAATTATGCAGCTCATCTTAATGTATTGCAAATTCACAATGATACTTCTATTATTGATTCAGTAATGTTGAACTTAAACATTATGGCATGTTTATTTTTATATCTAATTCTTACAGATTAAACCAAAGGAATTGCTAATGAGATCTGCCAGGACCCTTTCTTATTTGTTCCCATGATATAAAACATTATTATCCAGGTTTGGACTTGAAAAAGACAGATTCACAATGATACTTCTATTATTGATTCAGTAATGTTGAACTTAAACATTATGGCATGTTTATTTTTATGTCTAATTCTTACAGATCAAACCAAAGGAATTGCTAATCAGATCTGCCAGGACCCTTTCTTATTTGTTCCCATGATATAAAACATTCTTATCCAGGTTTGGACTTGAAAAGACAGAATTTTTTTTTTTTGTGGTGCCTAACAATGTAAAAAAAATCATAAATAAGAAGATAAAAAACTCTATCAATTGTTTTGAGTGGTTAAGCTTTATTTGGCTTAAACAGAGTGTGTATCATCAGTATTACTGATATTGTGTGAATTGTCGTGATTTTTGATTTATGATTTTAGAGTTCCCCCTGTCCTCGTTCTTGCTTTGGTATTTGTTTGCCGATGTATTGTCAAAAGGTATACTCAACATTGATTATTTTTGTTTTACCAGTTTTACAATCTCACATGTGTGAAGATACCTGTAGGTTGAAGGTATTTAAATCTGGTATAAGGCTATTGCAAAAAAGGCACTTGTATATAAATATCTTATATTATTAATATTTATCATTAGTCATTTCTCCACAATTTTTGATGTTACATCAGTATTGTTAAAGAAGAGATTAGTTAGTTTCTGATGTGTGCAATATTTTTATTAACTTTTATTTTTGTTTTGTATAGTACCTTAAATATGAAAAAAAGCTCAATTCTCTGCAAGTAATTAAATTGGAAAAATGGTTTAAAATATTATTTATTAGCAGAGAGAAAAATACTTCTTTCCTAAAGGGTGGTTTACAGTGTAAAATGACCCCCTGTAAGATCGATGCACACGACCTCATCTTACACAGGTAAATGACCAACCATAAGCATTAATTTTTGTGATAAAACAATCGTTACCATGACTAAATGTCATAAAACACCTGACGTCACAATGTTAAGTACACTAATGGCGACGACGTTGTTCACTAAGTATAGGTTTGCAGGTGTTTCTTTTCTTATTTTATGGAAGAAATAGGAACTTGCATTTGATCAAAATTAAAAATCTGGATATCTTTCACTAATGTTAGAAATTATACGTCTTTCTGGTTTTGCTGCGCTAAACTCGAGAAAAGACGAAATTTCTTACACTCATGAAAGACATCCCCATCTTTAATCTGATCTTATGCAAGATCCTATTAACCTGTAAGTACATCTTGTCACTAACAACTGACAGAAAATGAAAGTTTTAGTTTTCTGTTTATTGAAAGCTATTATTAGTTCTCTCATTGAGCAACAACAAATCTGAGTGACTGTTAACTATTTATTTGAACTTTGTACTTTATCCAACATTGAGATAAATGTAATGTTTATTGTCTTGTAAATACATTTAAAAAGTAAAAGAAAAACAGAATTGGAAAAAATATGCATTTTTTAGTGTGTGTACTATGTAAAAAATGTAGCTTTTGATTGAGCTCAGAAAAGTTCACAGATGATCTAATAGATATATAGCCATAAAAGGAATTAAAGAATAAAAAATGCTGAGGATGTTAAAAATTCATAACATGTTAGTTTAACCCTCATTCTCAGTTGTACAGTAAGATAACTGTATTAGTAAATTTCCATTTTTTTGCTTGAGTTTTTTTTAATGCAGTGTGTATTTGATATGAAAAAAGAAATGGACAAAGAACAATGTATTATTTTTTTAAATTCAATTGATTTGAATATTTTCATGAAGCAAGGGAACATATTTTTTTAGCTCGCCGGGACGAATGTCCAGAGAGCTATTGTCATACCCCCGGCGTCGTCGACGTCAGCAAAACTTAAACCTGGCTTGTGGAATGGAGACCTGAAGAGCTAGGATGTTGATATTTGGTATGTAACTTCCTTGTGATGAGAGCTTTCTTCTGGTACCATGATTGTAGACATTTTGACCTTTACCTTGCCCTGAGGGTTATTTTTCAAAAACTTTAACCTTGCCTCTAGAAGGTAGGCTTTTAGTGGTAGGGTGTTTATATTTGGTATGTAACTTCCTTATGATAAGTGCTTTCTAGTGGTACCATATTTGTAGACATTTTGACCTTGACTTTGCCCTGAGGGCAAATTTTAAAAAACTTTAACCTTGCCTCTAGAAGGTAGGCTTTTAGTTGAAGGATGTTCATATTTAGTATGTGACTTCCTTATGATGAGAGCTTTCTTCCGATACCATACTTGTAGACATTTTAACCTTGACTTTGCCCTGAGGGCAATTTGTAAAAAACTTTAACCTTGCCTCTAGAAGGTA
>MJUU01000025.1:19223-30668 GCA_002080025.1 Modiolus philippinarum | reverse complement strand
GGTAGGCTTTTAGTGGTAGGGTGTTCATATTTGGTATGTAACTTCCTTATGATGAGACCTTTCTAAAGGTACCATATTTGAAGACATTTTGACCTGGGCAATTTTTAAAAAACTTTAACCTTGCCTCTAGAAGGTAGGCTTTTAGTGGTAGGGAGTTCATATTTGGTATGTAACTTCCTTATGAGGAGGGCTTTCTAAAGGGACCATATTTGTAGACATTTTGACCTTGACCTTGCCCTGAGGGCAATTTTTTAAAAACTTTAACTTCACTTCTAGAATTAAGTTGCTTAGTGGTAGGGTGTTCATATTTGGTATGTGACATTCTNGTCCATCTAATTATTGTGTCAAGCTCTTTACTGTGTCCACATTCACTTTAAACTACTTTTGTTGAAATTTCAGTGGTCGACATGCTGCGGTCGTATCGTGCTGCGCTTGGCGTAGCCCTTTATTTAAAAACTTTTTACTTTGCTTCTAGAATTAAGTTGTTTTGTGATAGGGTGTTTAAATTTGATATGTAACTTTCTTGTAAAGAAAGCTTTTTATTACTTTCGAATTTATTGTGCATTGAAGTTACTGGAATCCCCGGCGAGCTATGTTGTCTTCTGACAACTCTTGTTGTGTAAAGCTATCCAATTATTAACAGACTTGTCAGTGTTGAAAGGCAGAACAGAATAGCTATTCACAACTTCAAGTTAAAAACTTGTCTTAGTGGAATGAGTGAATAGTCGTAAATTTAAGACTTCAAATTTGCATTGTGTGAAATGTAATGGATCAACAGTGATTTAAGACCCCAAAAATGATATCATCGATGTGCATCCCACTTTATAGTGACCTTTTCTCTCAGCAATTGAAGAAAAGCTACTTGAAATGTAACTGTAGTATGAGGATTTATATAGCACTTATCATATTCAGGTCAAGACCCCAAAAATGATATCCATGTGCATCCCACTTTATTAATCTTTTCTCTCAGCAATTGAAGCACAGCTACTTGAAATGTAACTGTAGTATTAGGATTTATATTATCAAATTCAGGTCTGTGGGGCATCTACTTTCTGTTTACCTACTGGGAATATTTTCAACAAATACTGTCAATAGTCAAATTTTCGTAACGCTTTTCTCAGCATTTTGTATGAATCTAAGGTATGTGGCCTCTTATTGCACTTACTGAGGTTAGGTCTTTTGTGACATCTACTCCCTGTTAATGACTGAAATTTGTGTTTCCTAACTCTAATTCGACACCAGCAGTGCGGGCAACACACGTCTTTCATAGAAGACTCACAATTTATTTGCTCAGTTCATGAAATGATAGGCTTATATGATGCCCCTAGCATCCATGTTGACATACAGTTTTAAAGAAATGGCTAAAGTCCGTCCCCCCTTACTGAAATGTCCAACATTAACCATACGAGTATGCATGATGCACCTAGGAATGCCAGCTCCAATGCATCCTAATGCTGACTGACCTATATTTTACACATGAGCAACTTGGTAAGGACATATGGTTTTAAGTCCATTACCACTTATCTGACATGTCTGCCTAAAATATATTAGTATGATATGGTGACGTCAAGATGAAGAACAACAATAAAAACATTGTTCCATTGCTTTGTTTTACCATGTATTTGTAGAGACTTTGTCTCATGTACATTTACTCCATATCCCTTCATAAACCGGTTTAACCCTACCACTGGCTTTTGCTGGTGCCGGTACCAAGTTCGGCTATCCTGAGTTCCTATCATTATTTATGATTGTCTCTTGTTTTTATTATTGTTTTTCTGGTGCAGTTTGCTTGTAAATTGTGGCATGTGATTGTAGTGTCTGGCCATTGTAGGTGTTTACTGTGATCCTGTTTTTGTAATTGCTTATGCATGATGTATTTTGAGATGACAACTGCAATGCATGCTTCAGATGCTATCTATGACCCACAATTTTACACAAGAGTGACTCACTTATATGGAATGGTCAAATTCCATTTTGACTCACTGAAATTTCCACAACTATATTGATGTGCATAATGCAACTAGGGATGACCCCATCAATGAATGCTTTGGCTGCTGTCTGTGACCTTTATTTTAGAATTAAGCGACTTAGTTAAGAAGAATTCTGGCTAGCTGCATGCCCAGCATCAACCATATTGGTATGTTTGATGCATATTTTGCATGACAGCTGCAATGCATGCTTCGGATGCTGTCTGTGACCTACTTTTATACATGAATGACTCAGTTGGATATGACGGTCAAAGTCTTTTTCCTGTTTAATGACATGTTGTATATCAACTATATTGGTATCTGTGTTGAACATAGATATGGCAGGTGCAATGAATGCTGCAGTTGCTTTTTGTGACATACATTTTACATGAGGTAATCGGTTAGGAAGTATGGTTCAAGTCCTGTTTCCAGAATTGATATTGGTGTATATGTAAAGATTACAGCTTCAATGCATGATTCCATTGCCATTTGTGATATATATTTTTCACAGGAGTGACTTGGTTGGATGGAATTCTTAATGTTGATTCCATCTACCATATTAGTATGCATGATGCACCTACAGCAATACATGATACGGATGCTGCCTGTGACCAACTGCGAAAAACTGAATGTTAGAATGGTTAGTCCATTACTAGTTACTGACGTATTCCACATGTGACAAAAATAATCAGAAACAAGCAATCTATTTAAGCTTTGTGTGTGTATATATTTTTGAAAGTACACACATGGAATAAATAGATGCAATGCTGAAAAGTGAGGTGAGCTTAGCAGGCAGTGGTTGCTATCTATGATTGATCACTGGAAAACATCATTTTTAGCTCACCTGACCAAAGGCCATGTGAGCTTTTGCCATCACTCGGCGTCCGTCGTTCGTCCATTAACTTTTATTCAAAAATCTTCTCCTCTGAAACTACTGGGCCAATACTTACCAAACTTGGCCTGAATCATCACCAGGGTATGCACTTTCAAGTTTGTGATTTTTATGTCCGTAGACCAAACAACATGGCCGCTGTTACTAAAAATGGAACATAGGGGTAAATTGCTGTTGTTTTGCAAATTACTCGAAAACCATTGCAGATGTCAAAAATCTGACATGGGTTAAAAATGATCAGCATGACGAGATCTACCCACTGTGCAATTTTGAAGAAAATCTGGAAACCTATCTTATAGTCCTTTTTCCGTAAAATTTTCAAAATTTTAGCATGTTATTTTTTTTATTTCAAAAAGTGTAACAAATAGAGGTCAAGTGTAAATTGATAAAATGTTTGCCATGTTGTGGCGACTTCAAAACTGGTGTTGAAAATTGGTCATTGACTGCCATTTTCAAAATGGCCACCAAACAAGGCGGGAAAATTCAACATTGTCCGATTTCAATGAAATTTGGTTTCCAAATAGATATTGATATTGCGACTTCAAAACCTGTGTTGAAAATTGTTCGTTGACCGCCATTTTAAAATGGCCGCCACAAAAGGCGGGAAAATTCAACATTGTCCGATTTTAATGAAATTTTGGTTTCCAAATAGGTTTTGCTTTGCATCTTCAAAATTGTTTGTTTGCCGCCATTTTCAAAATGGCTGCCAAAAAAGGCAGGAAAATTCAACATTGTCCGATTTCAATAAAATTTGGTTTCCAAATAGGTACTGATGTTGCGACTTCAAAACTGATGTTAAGAATTGTTCGTTGACCGCCATTTTCAAAATGGCCACTAAAAAGGCGCGAAAATTCAATATTGTCTGATTTTGATGAAATTTGGTTTCTAAATAGGTATTGATGTCGCAACTTTAAAACCAATGTTAAAAATTATTTGTTGACTGCCATTTTCAAAATGGCCACCAAAACAGGCGGGAAATTTCAACATTGTCCTATTTCAATGATTTTTTTTGTCCAAATAGATATTGATGTGTTGGATGACCGCCATTTACAAAATGATGTCTCGATTTCAAAACTTGTGTCAAAAGTGGTCCTTAGCAAGAACGTTTTTTGTCAAAAAAGCCCAACAAAGAAAAACATGATCAGACTTTAAATACTGTTCAAGATATTGGTGGTGTTCGAGGTACTTAAGTTTGAGACTGAAGATCAACTGTATACCATTGTTGTGGCATCTGAAAGCCAGGTGAGCGATACAGGCTCCTGAGAGCCTCTAGCTGCATTTAAAGACACCAGACACTAAATCAACCAACACTTCGTCTTATTGACTTTGTATCTTTATAACTAACGAAACTTGTGGAGCATATCCATAGTGTGTAATTAGCTTAGTGTGCAACACTTATATCATGTATATATTGGTTGACTGCGACATGCATGTACTTAGATTGAATTACGAGGCTCTAGTGCTACGACTTCACTTGTGAGGATCTGTTATTTATAAAGTAGTGTCTTTTATCAAATAGTCATTAAAATTCGTATGGTAATATTTGATCTACTGTACAGCCAGTGACTTAAATGACTAATTCTTTCTGGAAAGTATTAGGGGGTGACTTAACTTGCACGGCTATTTCTTTGTGGAAGTATTAGGCCAGCGCATGTCTCACTACTTTTGAAAGTGTTAGGCCAGTGACTAAATTCACAGTAACCTCAGTATTTTTTATTTGCACATCTCCCTCACCATTAGAAGTATTAGGCGCATGACTTCATTAACACATCTCACTCTTTTTGGAAAGTATTAGGCCAGTGACTTGGTCGCATATCTCACTATATATGGAGAATGTTAGGCCGATTCCTTATTGGACGTGTCACTTTTTGTAGAAAGACTTATGCCAACGACTTGTTCGCTAGTATCACGATCACTATTCATAGAAAGTAAAAGACCAGTGACTTGTTTGCACGTGTCACTCTCAATGGAAAGTATTAGGACAGTGACTTTGGTCGCATATCTCACTATTTATGGAGAGTGTTAGGCCGATTCCTTATTGGACGTGTCACTTTTTGTAGAAAGACTTTTGCCAGCGACTTGTTCGCTAGTATCACTATCACTATTCATAGAAAGTAAAAGACCAATGAATTGTTTGCACGTGTCACTCTCAATGGAAAGTATTAGGGCACTGACTTAATGCATACCTTACTATTTATGGAAAATATTAGACCAATGACTTGTTTCTAAGTGTCACTTTTTATGAAAAGTAAAAGGTCAATGACTTTGCACGTGTCACACTTTAAGTAAAGTACCGGTATTGGGCAAATGACCTTTTTGTACGTCTCATTCTTAAGTAATAGACTGGTGACTTGTTAATAAGTAAGTCTTGCTCTTTAAGGAGAGTATTAGGCAAATGGCTTATTTGCACATTTCGATCATTATTAAAATTATTTTGCCAATGATTTTATTTGCAGATCTCACTGACTTCATGGAAACATTTGCCAGTGATTTGATTGCATGTTTCACATAAGTGAAAAGTATTAGACCAATGACTTATTCGCGCATGTCACTCCTCATGGAAAAGTTTTCAACTAATGACAGGTTCGCACGCGTCATTCTTTTGGAAGATATAAGGTAAATGACTTGTTCGCATGTGTCACTCTTTTTGGAAAGTTCTAAGTCAATAACTTCTTGTCTTTAAAGCACTAGGTCAATGACCTGTTTGCACATCTCAAGTATTTGTTTTACATGCCACTCATTATTAGATGTATTAAGCCTATTTGCACGTATCACTCTTTATGGAAGCTGGGACTAAAGTACGCAAAACGAAATTTGCCGCAGCTTAAATCGCTGTAGCTATTTATATAAGACCCTAATATGGAAGCTTATTAGGGAAACAACACAATTTATTTTTACACAACATATTTTTTTTCAATTTGTAATTACAAATTAATAAATTGTAATTACAAATTAATAAATTGTTATTATAATGTAATAAATTGTAATTACAAATTAATAAATTGTAATTACAAATTAGTAAATTGTTATTACAAATTAATAAATTGTAATTACAAATTAGTAAATTATTATTACAATTTAATAAATTGTAATTACAAATTAGTAAAGTGTAATTACAAATTAGTAAATTGTTATTACAAATTAATAAATTGTTATTACAAATTAATAAATTGTTATTACAAATTAGGAAATTGTTGTGGATAGAGGAGTTCACTGTCTTATTCGAGGAAGCCAGGTCATGTTGGCCGCCGATCATTGTATGCAAACTTTCCGCTTCATACATTACTGTGCCACGTTGTTTATGGTTTTGCACCGAGAACGCGTACTTATTTAAAGAGTCAAAATATTATCAAGACGTTTTACATTCAATAATGAGCAAAGAGTATTTCACTAGAGGATCCGGATGGGGATGGCTCCGATAGATGGAACTCCCTTTTTCTGGAAATATTTCAAAATTTCTGAACAATTTGGACCAAAATGGGCCAAAAAATGCAAAAATCGACCAAAACCCTACCCCCTTTTTTGGAAGGCTTGATAAGACAGTGTATTTCAAAAATTTCCACACACAATGGCTTATTTATTGTTAAGTGCGGATTTACACTTAAAATGATTATTTTTTGTTCTTTTCGGAGATATTTGTGCACTTATATTTTCAACAGACATGGATACGTCTAAGCATACTCTATGAGAGAATGCATCTGTAAAATTACAGCAGACAGAAGAGGGGTGGAAAGTTGTAGAAAAGGTGAAAAGAAGTGGGGGTAAGGAGGATTAATTTACAGGTGTAATAAAAAGAGAGTGGAGTGGGAGGTGTGAGCGAGTGACCCCTCTGTTCATTCCATCCCCTCCTCTACTCGTACTAGATATTCGTTCCCGCCTTTTCAAAAAAACTATATTCTGTGAAAAACTGACACTGTATGTTAAGTGATAGGACATAATTTGATGAAAACTGCCAAAATGCAGAACTAAAATTTACAACAATTATCAAATTACTATGTTCAGTCGAAATGGTCATTCGTTTCTCTTACTTCTGGCTACGTAACAGAAACTAGAAAAGTAGTAAACTGCAAATTTGGTTTAATTTGACCATATCTTCCATACCATCTTCCAGACGCGGTATGAAACAAATTTCTATTGAATTTTCAGTTAAATCTGCTTAACTAGTATATTAAAACTCAAAATATTCAACAAAACGGATTCTTGATAGTCGATTTGGCCTGAAGTTTTGGGCAATTGGCATTTATACAGCCTTTACAGGTGATGACCAAAATGTTTTTCCCATAGGGTCAAATGTTAAGCTTTATTCTCCACTGGTAGCCATGCTTGTCCAATCCAATTAACATAAGTAACCTTTGTAAAGGACCTTCCATACATTATTCCAATACAGTTAAGTGCTTCAGTTGTTGCAGAGAAGTTAATGAAAATGATATTTTTTCTATAGAGTACGTTCAGTGCTGGCGCCCATGTTTTTGTCAGGCTTTTAAAAATGAAATGGACATTTTTTTTTGAAAACCACTGTTTTTAAGGCTGTTCACAGGTACTGGGCAGAGAAATAGATTTGTGAAGCAAATAACAACAGTACGGTGAAATATCTGAACACGGCATGGATCTTTTTGTTTTGGCTATAAACATATAATTTGGGAAGCTGCAGGTTGTGAGAAAATATCTATTTCTAAAGCAACTATTAAGGCAAGATTGCTTCTTGGTACCTATACACTACAGTCTAATCGTCACAAATCTAATCAATATGAAGTTAAACCACATTGTCCGCTGTGTGATAATGGTTTAGAAGATCTTGAACATTTTTTAGTTCACTGTGAGTGTCTCAGTACAAGTCCACCAGAAATTTATAAACTCACTGCATCATCTGCTTTATTGCGCCTTAGATAAAATTGAATGTTCTGCTTTGCTTGATAACACTAGCAACATAACCCAATCAATTTTGGATTGCACTGCTTTTCCATGTATACAATATATGCTGCACGTAGATATAGAAAATATAAGTCGAGGATTGGCATATGCTTTACAAGTAGAGAAATTAACCAATAGAATGTGACTACAGTTATCCAGTAACATATACATATGAACTGTTTATTTTCTGTATTGTATATGACGTATATGATAGACCTGACCTCACTTTAGCCTAAAGAGTGCTCTTCTCTTCTAGTAATATTGCAGCTATTTTAAGTTATATTTCATCTGCGAGTATGTGCTACAACGGATCGAGCACCAGCTACTGGATTTGAGACATATTCACCGCAGTAACACTAAATAACACATGATTTACTGTGTGTTCTCCAGATAGCGGAGGGATATAAAGGAACAGAACAGAACAGAGCAGAGAACAGTATTCCTCCATCGTAGCTACTCGGCCATTTCTGCTACACTAAAATACCTTTTGTCCAGTAAATGGGCGAGTAGTTACGATTGCAGTATTCCTGTAAAGTTTTGTTGAATTTGCTTCATTGGTTTCAGAGGAGAAGATGAAAATGTTAAATGCTAACGAACGGTCGCAAAGCGATGGCCATAGCTCATACAGACCCTTAGGGTCATCAGGTGAGCTGAGACAATCAGTTAATATACTAGATAAGCATATTTAATTGAAAAATCGATAGAAATGTGTTTTATACCGCATACCGCCGTCACGTGGTAGAAACGAAATTTGCATAGATCTACAGCCTAGCTGTATTAAGATGCCTGTTATTTATAATTACACAATAGTAATTGACATTGAAGGCAATATCGCCTTGAAGAAATATTAATCTATATAATACAACAAAAACGCACTGACCTGATGCTTTATTTAAAAAAAAAGCAAAAAGGCATTACAATAAACAAATGATAAATAAAAAAGGACTTACATAAAAGCCACAGCTACCTTAATGTCAAAAGTGGCTTCCTTTTCAGCTACAGTGTTTAAAAAATTAACAAAAAAAACAAAAACAAAAAACAAAAAAACAAAAAACAGATTCATTTTTTGAAATCAGGTCTCTATACTTCAAATTGTTTTTCATTTAATTGGTCTCAAATTGTTAGTTTTTAAACATTTGTAAAATAATGTTACTGTATTTGATCAAAAAAAACATTGACATTGAATGTTAAAATTGTTGTTTGTTGTTATATGTTAATTAACGTAAAAGTTAAAATGCGTATTATGAAATTGAAGTGAACTCAAATCCCGCGGTCCGAATTCCAGCCGATATTGACCCTCAATATCAGAAAATCGGACCGGCGCTTTCCATACTCCAGAATTATACATGTCAGCTGATCAGTATTAAACCAATGAAATGTCAGAATTTTTAACTGATATGCAATAATGTAAAATATAAAGGTATTTTCCTATTCATCCTGGATAATGTCCTCGCAAAGTGGTACTGGGTTTCGATCACCTGTATTGGCCCTCGGCGAAGACCACAACCCAATATTACTGTAAATGGACATATTATTCAGAATTAATATGAAAATACCCATTTAATAACACTACAGTAATAAAAGTTAAAAAATTCTAGGATTGAAAGATGACAAAGATGTTTTTCTGTTGACATAGCAATTTTATGCCCGCTCCCTGGAGACGAGTTATCAGTTTCGGAATATTGCATTTGCCTTATTCATGTATTCTTCGCGGCTTTAATTTGCGTCTGGATGATGGTATGGAAGATCTCCGGTCAAATTAATAAACCGAATTTGGGGTTTACTATTTTCTGGTTTCTGTAGAAGTGGTGCCATCAGAAATGATGGCCATCCCCGCAATTCTCTGTTTGACACAGTTCTAGACTACCACTGACAATCTCACATGTGTCAAAATCGACATCATCTTGGGGCCTCTTGTTTAATCAAATTAATAAATTGTAATTAATTAATAAATTGTAATAACAAATTGGTAAATTGATATTACAATTTAATAAATTGTAATTACAATTTATTAATTTGTAATTACAATTTATTAATTTGTAATAACAATTTATTAATTTGTTATTACAATAAATTAATTTGTAATTACAATTTATTAAATTGTAATAACAATGTATTAATTTGTAATTACAATTTATGAATTTGTTATTACAATTTATTAAATTGTAATAACAATTTACTAATTTGTAATTACAATTTATTAATTTGTGATAACAATTTATTAATTTGTAATAACAATTTACTAATTTGTAATTACAAATTAGTAAATTGATATTACAATTTATTAACTTGTAATTACAATTTATTAATTTGTAATTACAATTTATTAAATTGTAATATCAATTTACAAATTTGTTATTACAATTTATTAATTAATTACAATTTATTTATTTGTAATTACAATTTATTAATTTGTAATTACAATTTATTAATTTGTAATTTCAATTTATTAATTTGTATTTACAATTTATTAAATTGTAATATCAATTTACTAATTTGTAATTACAATTTATTAATTTGTAAATTTGTGATTACAATTTATTAATTTTTAATTACAATTTATTAAATTGTAATAACAATTTACTAATTTGTTATTACAATTTATTAATTTGTAATTACAATTTATTAATTTGTAATTACAATTTATTAATTTGCAATTACAATTTATTAAATTGTAATAACAATTTACTAATTTGTAATTACAATTTACTAATTTGTAATAACAAATTAAAAAAAAATTGTGTTGTGTAAAAATAAATTGTGTTGTGTCCCTAATAAATACAGATTAATACATGGGCATTTCCATATTGGCCTGGTTATCATCCCGAGACACCCATATTGGCCCGAGACGAAGTCGAGGGACAGTATGGGTCGAGGGATGATAATCAGGTCAATATGGAAATGCACATGTATTAAACTTTTTATTACATACTTCCGACGTTTAGAAATGCCAGGCCGATATGGACCGGAAGTCGTTTATTTGCCCAGGCCAATATGGACCGGAAGTCCTTTATTTTGTCTGAGATGCACGAGGAGCATAAAATAACCTATTATTTTCCTGGGGTGTGAAAATATGGACAGTTTACTTCTGGTCATATTGATCATGCAAAAACGCTTTTATTTCTACTAAGTATGTAATAAGCTTCCGTATTACGACTAATAAAACATATATGTATCATTTTCTAATTTTTTGCCGCTATTCTTGGTATATTTACCGAAATACTCAAAGTTCAAATAAAAATATTTTCCGTAGACCTTCATGTTAATTCCACTCAAATTTTAAAAAAATTCGATGTGGGAGTGATTGTTGAATGATTTACGCAAACCAACAAACCAATGAAAAGACACCAAATGGACTGCCGATGGATTACTTATTTGCATATAGGGTGCTTGTTTGTTGTTTATTCGGGTGGCCAATGAACAAACAGAAACAGAATTTTTATTTGTTTACTAATTTACATAAAAATGTTTAGGTAAATCTGAGAATAAAATTTACAGAACTAATATCCAGCTACCGTTTATTTTTATTAAAATTAATTTGTTTACAGGTAAAAAGTTTTTGTTGACACTCATAATTAATTTTTTGCTTCGCAATCGAGATTAACTCCCGACCCACGTGTTTTGGTTAATCGATAGACCCAAGGGCATTATAACAATAAATACAGGTGTTCAGTT
>MJUU01000025.1:2538-17356 GCA_002080025.1 Modiolus philippinarum | reverse complement strand
ACCAGGTATTACTCCCTCTGTTTTCGACTCAAATTTGCTGTCAAAATAACATAGGAGGGTAATGGAAAACTTTTTAACCATTTGTTGTAAAATTATGGTAATGCATGGCATGAAGCGGCAAAAAAATTAGCTTTCCATTGGTGTATGCCATGTCATCCTTTAACATTTACTCAATAAGATATTTGGAGAAAAGTCGCGGCAAATTTCGTTGTGGCTACTTTAATATCAATATATTAGTCCCAGATGGAAGGTATAAGGTCAGTGATTTGTTTGCATTGTCACTTTTTATAAATGGTATAAAGACAATGAATTGTTTTCACGTATCACTCTTTATGGAAGGTATTAGGCTAATGACCTGTGAATGTAATAAATTGTGAGTCTTCCATGGAAGACGTGTGTCGCCTGCACTTCTGTTGCCGGAAACATAAATATTCCAAGTCAGTAAACAGACAGTACAGACCTGATTTCGATAAGCACATTATGCAACCCCATACTGAAGTCAAATACAAAAACTGAAGTAGCTGTGATTTGTAGGTTACGAAAATTTTTAAATCGACAGTATTTGTGGAAAATATTCCAAGTCGGTAAACAGGAAGTAGAAGTCCGACGGATCTGATTTCGATAAACGCAATATGGAACCTCATAATGAAGTCACATACAATATATCATACGGCTGTGATTTGTAGTTGCTGAGGAAAGTGAAACGAAAATTTTTACATTGACAGTATTTGTGGAAAATATTCCCAGTCGGTAAACAGGAAGTAGATGTCCGACAAACCTGATTTCGATAAGCGCAATATGGAACCGCATAATGAAAATACATATATATATATACAAAATCTAGTAGCTGTGATTTGTAGTTGCGGAGAAAATTTTTACGAAATGTTTACATTGACAGTATTTGTGCAAACTATTCCAAATCGGTAAACAGGAAGTACATGTCTGACAGACCAGATTTCGAACTTTGGCTTTTCTATTAAGATCATTTTGGTTATTTTCTCTCTATCAGCTTTTACACGTTTTTGGTGATTGGGCTTCCAAATGATTTGGTTTTATCTGCACTGATGAGACATAAGGGACCGACCATTTAACTTGAATGGGGGCTATGGTTTTTTTCTAAAAAATATTTTGGCTGCCAAAATGATGAAAAAAAATTTCTGAAGGAGGCATTCTGCCCCAAAAATAATGTTAATTTTGAAAAAAAAACATTTTGTTGATACGCGTAAAAAAAAAATTAAAAATTTGTTTCGCGCGAAAAACCATAACCCACAACCACCCCNCCCCCCCCCCCCCCCCCCCCACTTTCAGGTTAAATGGTCGGTCCCTAAGTTGTCGAAATGCGCATATGCAGAAAACAAATTAATAAGTGTTGCGAAGTGGTTATAAAATGTAAAAATACAATAGTCAAGAGAGTGGTTAACCACCTAAATTGGACACAGTCAAAATTAAAACAAATATAAAAAGACATCTGAATTTAAAAGATAAAAAAAAACCTTTTTATCTTTTAAATTAAGATGTCTTTTTATATTTGTTTTAATTTTGACTGTGCCCAATTTAGGTGGTCAACCACTCTCTTGACTATTGTATTTTAACAGTAACTTCGGTATTTTGTTATTTATTACCACTGGGTCGATGCCTCTGTTGGTGGACTGTTAGTCCCAGAGGGTATTCACCAACCCAGTAGTCAGTACTTCGGTGCTGACCCGAAAACCGATTTTGTTGAACTTTGCCATATCTAAATTTTACAAAATTTTGTTTAAAACTAAGGAGTATCTCCCTCATGCATAGCTCTGTCCTTTGCTGAACTTTGGCTTTTCTATTTAGATCATTTTGGTTATTTGCTCTCTATCAGCTTTTACACGTTTTTGGTGATTGGACTTCCAAATGGTTTGGTTATAACTGCACTGATGAGACATAAGTTGTCGAAATGCGCATATGCAGAAAACAAATTAACAGTAACTTCGGTATTTTGTTATTCGATAAGCACAATATGGAACATCATAATGAAGTCACATACAAAATTTCAAGTTGCTGTGATTTTTAGTTGCTGAAAAAGGTGTTACCAAAAAGTGGGACGACAACAACAATAACAACGACGCAGGACGACTTTAGTAATCCCTATATGTACTGGCGACACAAAAAGGGGGATAACAGCAAACATCTACAATGTAATTTTTACTCTTTAAGAGACGCGAGTGACTTGTTTGCAAGTGTCAATCGTTTTGAAGAGTATCATGCCAATGACTTGTTTGCACATCTCGCACATCCTTAATAGTGTTATGTCAGTGACTTTATTTGGATGTCGCAATCCCTGGAAAGTATTTGTAAGTGAGTTGATCGTTTGAACGTGTCACTCTTTATGGAAAGTGTTTGGTCAGTGACTTGTTTGCTCATGTCAATCCGACCAATGACTTGTTTGGGGGTCTCATTGGGGGGTTCTGATCCCGGATCCCGCTTAACGTTTTGTTAAATTCCCGTATCCCGCTTAACGTTTTGTTAAATTCCCATATCCCGCTTATCATTTTTGTGTTTTTCCAGATCACCCTAAACAGTGATACGCTTTTTTTTCGGATACAATGTTATTTTGATTGTGTAAGCCCAGTAAGCAGTTAACGCTAAGAAGAGAAGGCTTTTGAATGTATTTGCATTTGAAATTAACGTTAAACTTAATACCTAGCTGTTGGCCATTTTGGACAAAACTCAGACACGATGAACATAATTGGAAAGCCGATTCTGAAGCCATTAAACCTATTAGCATACAAAGTTTCAGTGTCTGAATTTTTACAAAGTTAGACTTATTCTGAATGAATCAAGTGTTTACACCTTGCATACTGATATTAAACCTTGCAGACATAATAAGGCCTCCAAGGTTCTTGAAATTTTAAAGCTAGTCAAAGGCACCTAACAAGGAACGGCACATCATCTAAAAATGCTTTATAGCAGACGCTATGGCAAGAAATTCACGACGAGTTACGTCATAATACATCGGCAAACGAATACCAAAGCAAGAACGGGAAAAGGGGGAATTCTAAAATCGTAAATCCAAAATCACGGCAATTCACAGTCAACACGAATTGAGACAGTATGACAAAGACAAAACAAATAAACAAAAATGAACAAGAACGCCAAACAACTAAAGCACTAGCAGTGTGAACCCCTATAAAAACTGAGGTATCATCAGGTGCTCCGGAAGGGTAAGCATGATCTGCTCCACGCATGGCACCCGTCACACAGCAAGTAAAATATGATGTTGAAATATCTGTTGGTTGGCTGATTGGTTATTGTCATTTTCTAACCTGTAGACAAACCAATTTAAATCCAGGGTGCATGTTATTTCTCTAACCCTTAAACAGCACCAAGTGAAGGTGAGACTTGGAAAAGCATGTTTACATCTCTTTTTGTATTTAGACAATTACAAGGACGAATCTGTGCCACAAACAATCGACGAAGAAAAAACTAAAAAATAACAGGATGATTTACAAGACATTACAGAAAACAAAAGCACTGACAGTGTGAACATATTTACATTTTTAAATAAACATGCTCACTAGTAGAGCATGCACAAAATTCAGCTGCAATAAGAAACAAGAATTAATTAATTTAATTTAATTTTATTTTATATCAATAATACATATTAAATTACAGCACTACTGATACACAAGGATGAATGATAAATATGATAAAATGTAAAGTAACATTACATAAAACACATACACATACAAATGGTTGTATTTTTTGTACTTATGGTGCCAAGACACAATGGTGAAGAAAGCTGCTAAGAATACAGGCATCTCAGAGAAAACTACCATCCAAATTTACCAGTATATAAGAGACATCTGTACAACTAAACTTATACACACTCCATCCAAACTTTTATTGCTGAAAAAAAAAATACTATCCCCTCTAATCTATCTGGAGTCATCATTCCATCCCTTTTCACATAAATAATCATTATATCATTTTAATAATTTATTCAATATCCCTACTTGATATAAAACTACATTGGTAGTCCTTTCTTTATTTTCCAAGTAATTTGTTTGATATTGCTGTGTAAACACAACCCAAGCCCAGCCCTAATTAATTCTTGTTGTCCATGTCTCAAATTTAAATTATTTTACTTTAAAAATTTTAAAAATGACAAAAAAGGCAAAAATAATACTAATTTTATCTATTTTAAATAATTTCTTCTAAACATACATTACATGATTTTCGGTTGGCGACTACAATCCTTGTATACAAGGATTGTACAATCCATTTGTATAAGGATTGTGGACAATCCTTGTATACAAGGATTCATTTGACCCGTGAACTCTCACTGAAAGCCGAGAGTATCATCAGGTGTTCTGGTGATTATCTCGGTTTCACTACGTTCTTGTGTATTCCGGCAAGCCTGTACTAAAACTAGTTGTCATGGTATCTTTGTCATCTTATATTTCAGATAATTCAGCTCCTATTCCAAAGGAGCTGGCTTCGGTGTCTGATATTTACGTTTTACTGGTATCCATGATGGGTATTTGAGCCTACACCAGACACTTTTTAAGTTTGCCACCTGACACTCGATATTAAATATTTTTACCCTATTCTGTCAACTTATGAAGGATTCTGACTATTTCTGATAAGCCTTTCACATACATTCGGTAGTACGAGCAGGTTCCAAAAATACTTCTCACATCTTCATGGATGCGAGTACTGGCCATCCAATATTCCGTCGGTTTATATATTTTCCGATACAAAACGATAGGATCTAGTCGAAGTTGCAGAACGTCACTCATTGTAAATCGTACATACATTGAAGTTTTTGATAACGAAAAAATGAAATTCCCGCTTAGTAAAATTATCATTTTCCCGAATTCCCGAACCATTTTTATCTAGTTTCACGTATCCCGCTCTACTTCGTGTCCCGTTTTCACGCACAATAATTTGACTTTCACGAGTCACGCTTACAGAATAACGGTCGATCCCGTGTCACGCTTAGACTCCATTGAAATTTAAGTTCCTCGCACATCCTTATTGCAAAGGTCAACCAAGTGGCAAAACTTTCATTGAATAGAAGTCAAGCTTTACAACCCACGCCTACGTTCTGTTGCCTTGAAAAGACTATACAGTGTATACATATCAAACGGAAAAAGGCTATAGTTGTATACAATGTGTACTTTTAACGACAGCAGATCAGTTTCAGAATGTAAGCTTGTGGTGTAAACTTTGAATTCTGTTCAGTTAAACAATATTATTATTTGAACAGTGACTTTATTTGAACTCATCACTCTTCGGGCCAATGACGTGTTTGCACATATCACTCATCATTTAGGGACCGACCATTTAACCTGAAAAGGGGGGGGGGGGCTATGGTTTTTTTCGTGAAAAAAAATTCTTGGGTGCAAAAGTGATGAAAAAAAATATTCTGAATGGGGCTTTCTGCCCCCAAAAAATAATGTTTATTTTCAAAAAAAAAATAGTTTGTACTAGTTAAAAAAATAAATAAATTTCTGTCCAGAAAAAAAACCCATAACCCCCCCTTTCAAGTTAAACGGTCGGTCCCTTAAAGTTTTAGACCAGTGAAATTATTTGCACGTCACACTCCATAGGAAGTATTTGGCATTGGGTTGATCGCATGTCTCACTGTTTATGGAAAGTATTAGGCCAATGACTTATTTGAACGTGTCACTTTCTATGGAAAGTGTTTCGCCAGTGAGTTGTTTGCTCGCGCCAGTCTTTATGAAGAGTATATGACCAATGACTTGTTTGCAAACCTCGCATATCCTAACATTATTTGGCCAGTGACTTTATTTGAACGCATTTCTCTTTTAGCCAATGGCTTGTTTGCACATATCACTTATCATTAAGTGACATTATTAGTACGTCACGTTCATAGGAAATGTTTGTCAGTGTCTTGATTGCATGTCTATGGAAAGTGTTGGGCCAATTGCACGTGTCACTATTTATGGAACGTATTTTTCCAGTTACTTGTTTGCATTTTTTATGGAAATCATTGAGCACTTGTTTGTACATCTCGCTTATTATGGAAAGTGTTAGACCAAAGACTGTTTGCACGTGTCATTCTTTATGGAAAGGATGGGCTCTATGTAAAGCATTAGGCATTAGCACTTGTTTGAACATCTCGTTTATTGTGAGAAGTATTAGGTCAGGGTCTTTTTGCAGGTCTAATTCTTTGTGGAAAGTATTGATTAAGTCCAGTGACTTTATCGCATGTCTCACTACTTTTGAAATTATTAGGCCACCGACTTGTTTGCACATCTCCCTCGTCATTAGACGTATTAAGCGAGTGATTTTATTTTCACTTCTCATTTTTTTGTAGAAAGTATTAGGCCAGTGATTTGATTGCATGTCTAACTCTTTATGGAAAGTATTAGGCTGATGGCTTGTTTGCATATAATTAGAAGTATTAACCCAGTCGTTTCACTGTTTGTGGAAGCTTTTAGACTAGTGACTTGATTGCGTTTATCACTATTTATGAAAAGCATCAGACAATTGATGTTTTTATATGTCTTTCGCTTATCTCTAAGCAAACGGAGATATGCCGTTTGCCCTGTTCGTTCATTTGTCAAGTCATAGATGGATTGTATTTTTGTCCCTGGATGGATGTTTGATAGTACTTTAGGTTGATGAATGAAGTATGCTGCTTTAAGCCATATTTCATGCCAATGAGAGTACATGTCTCGGATATCACAACTCTTAGAGGAATCATATTTTATACATGAACAGTCATTAAGTTCTAAATTATAATCAAGTCACCTTGACCTTCAATCAAAGTATGAGTGTCTTGTGTTAAAGTTTTAGTAATAGTTCAGATCTCTGTAATTCTTGTGAAGTAATAAAGCTAATTTTAGGTTGATCAGGGGCTATCATTCAACCTAAAAATGTCACCTTGACCTATATTCGATACATTGGTGATTTAAATGATAGTGTACATCCCAGATACTACAATTCAGAGACGCATAATATTTTGTCTATAGATGCGGCTTGTATAGTCGCGAAGCTCCAGATAAATATGAAACAATTAGTGAAAATTGGATCACTATGACCGACATTTCAGGCATGAGAGAATTGGTTTAAGGTTTGAATGAGGTAAATTTCAACGATACAACAAAGCGTACAGAAATATTATTCTGTCGTTAGATGTGTCCCCTGATCAACCTAAAATTATTGCATGATAAATGGTTCAGATTGAATTCTGTGCAATAGTCCAGAACTTGAATAGTACATTTTGAAGAGTTCTCGCACTACTACCAAAAACAAAAAACAATAAATGTAAGAGGAGATAAGTTGTTTTGTCCGACTGCTTCCTTCTCTTGCTGTAGAGAGTATTATACCAATGACTTGTTTGTATATCTCATAAACTCGTTATGGAAGGCATAAGGCCGGTAACATGTTGATCCTCTCAGTACTTGTGGGCAATGTTACACCAACTACTGACACACTAATCGTTTGTGATCTCCATGATAATGGAAAATAGTTGGTCAGTGCCTTGAATGTGCTTCCCATTCCTTAAGGAAAGTATAAAGCTAGTGACTGGATTGTGCGTCTCACTCCTTATGGAAAGTATAAAGCTAGTGACTGGATTATGCGTCTCGCTCCTTATGGAAAGTATAAAGCTAGTGACTGGATTGTGCGTCTTACTCCTTATGGAAAGTATAAAACTAGTGATTGGATTGTGCGTCTCACTCCTTAAGGAAAGTATAAAGCTAGTGACTGGATTGTGCGTCTCGCTCCTTATGGAAAGTATAAAGCTATTGTCTCACTCCTTATGGAAAGTATAGAGCTAGTGACTGGATTGTGCGTCTCGCTCCTTATGGAAAGTATAAAGCTAGTGACTTGATTGTGCGTCTCACTCCCTCTATTAAGTATTAGAACAGCGATATGTTTATATGTCTGACTAATTATTGAAAGTATTGGTGTGTCTCGCTAATTATTGAAAGCATTGGTGTGTCTCACTAATTATTGAAAGCATTGGTGTGTCTCACTAATTATTGAAAGTATTGGTGTTGTGACTTTATTGTGCGTCTCACTCCTCCTGGAATTCATTAGGATAGTGGCTTGTTTGTAAATAGATTCGAGGTGAGATGTATTGGTACCGAAACCCGGAGGGTCGAGGGCCAACACAGCTGATCGAGAATCTATACGGGGCCAATAAAGAAACAGACAGTTCCTAACACTTTTATTAAACAATCTGACTTTTTGTCTTTTGCACTAACTCATGTTTATTTTGTTATATTTTTCTTTCAGTGAATGGATGTGAAATATGTGTGCTCTGTCTCAGATAATAGTTGTAATATATATGCAGTGTACGATTGTGGGTTCTTGATTTGGCAAATAAAAAAATCATTCTGTATTCTGTGCAAGGGTCAATTTTTGATAGGCTTTTTATGTGATACCTTTAGCGTCGTTGTCGGCGTCGGCGTCTGCGTCGGTGTCCGATTAGGAAGAATGGTTAAAGTCATCCCACATCAACCATATTGTATGTATGGTGCATTTTGGGATGACAACAAAAATGCATGCTTCGGATGCTTACTGTGACCCATATTTTACGCATGAGCGACTTGGTTAGGTAGAATGATTAAAGTCCATTCCCGCTTACTGACATGTCCCACATCAACTATATTGGTATGTATTCTGCATTTTGAAAAGACAACAACATTGCATGCTTCGGATGCTGACTTTGGCCTATATTTTATGCATGAATGACTTGGTTAGGTAGAATGGTTTAAGTCCACTCCCGCTTACTGACAAGTCCCACATCAACTATATTGGTATGTATGATGCATTTTGGGATGATAACAACAATGCGTGCTTGGGATGCTGACTGTGGCCTATATTTTACGCATGAGCGGCTTGGTTAGGTAGAATGGCTTAAGTCCATTCCCGCTTACTGACATGTCCACTACAACCATGTTGGTATGAATAAAGCATTTTGGGATAACAACAATGCATGCTTCGGATGCTGGCTGTGACCTTTATTTTACGCATGAGTGACTTATTTATGTAGAATGGCTAAAGTGTATTCCTGCTTACTGACATGTTCCTCATCAACCATATTGGTATGTATGGTGCATTTTGGGATGACAAAAACAATGCATGCTTCGGATGCTGACTGTGACCCATATTTTACGCATGAGCGACTTGGTTGGGTAAAATGGTTAAAGTCCACTCCCGTTTACTGACAAGTCCCACATCAACCATATTTGTATGTATGCTGCATTTTGTAAAGACAACTACAATGCATGCTTCGGATGCTGACTTTGATCTATATTTTACGCATGAGCGACTTGGTTAGGTAGAATGGTTAAAGTCCATTCCTGCTTACTGACATGTCCCACATCAATCATATTGGTATGCAGGGTGCATTTTGGAAAGACAACTACAATGCATGCCTTGGATGCTGACTTTGACCTATATTTTACGCATGAGTGACTTGGTTAGGTATAATGGTTTAAGTCCATTCCCGCTTACTGACATGCCCACTACAACCATGTTGGTATGTATAATGCATTTTGGGATAACAACTGGTTACTGACATGATCCTCATCAACTTTATTGGTATGTATGATGCATTTTGGGATGACAACAACAATGCATGCTTCAGATGCTAACTGTGACCTTTATTTTGTGCATGAATGAATCTGTTAAATAGAATCATCATAGTTCATTCATGTTTACCGACATATTTAAATGTGAAAATGCTTCTCAACGAGGTGAACTTAGAAGGCTGTAGCTGCTTTCTATGTTTTATTTTATAACGAAACGTCACGCGCACTTTCACTTTCTATTGTTGTTTAGGTCAACATCCGCCAAGCTTTACGGTTTAAGCGGGTTCGCTACACGTATTGTGACTTTGGATCCATGCAATGTCTATTGACTCTTTAGAAGATTTAAAGAGATAGGATTTAAATATGTATTTGATTATATATATAATGATATTGTATTTATTTGTTTGTAACTGCAACATGCTACCGATATTTATATTTCTTGCTCATAATATCGTATCGATATCGTATCGATGAATTCTATTTAAAGTTCGGATTTCCACTTTGATTCAGTATAAAAATCCTAACACTTACTGACTACACATTGTTGTTAAATAAACTGATTAAACAGTTTGATTTTGCACATTTATATTTTATGGAACCAATATTCACAACTGTCGTGAATAATTTACTATAAATAACCGCTCTCAAGTGAACTCAATGAATCCTGTATTTGCCCGGGTTAATACAGGATTTGCCTGTATTTGCCCGGGCCGAAAAACTGTATTAATATCACCAAGGTAAAACCATCAGTATGACACATGCTGTGTTTGCCATATTGGGGTTGATTTTATCATTATTTGATAATAAAAAAACTAGTAGGCCAGTGACTTATTTGTATGTTTCACTTCTTGTGTTAGTATTCGGCAAGTGACTTCATGCATTGCCGATGTTTGCACGTGTCGTTCATTATGGAAAATATATAGTCTGTGACTTGTTTTTACGCATTACATAACGAGGTCAATGGCTTCATTGAACATTTCAGTCTTAATGGAAAGTAATGGACCAATTACTAGGGCTTGTTTGCACATATCACCCATTATAAAAATAACAACATCAATGACTGAATAGTGCATACCTAGTTTCATTAAAATGTTTGTAGATACACAGTTATCAACTAGTTGTAATCTTAAAGTGTATTATGTGGTATTCCTTGATCTTCCTTGTCCTTGCTATTGTAGACTTTACGGTTGGCCTCTTGTTTTTGGTTTTGTTACAAACTGCAAGTATTTTTTTCCATTTGTGTTTATCTATTTGTTTATTGTCTGCTCCTTTTGGGCGCAAATATATATATTTGCGCCGTACGGTGACCCCTAGATGCTTTGTTTTGGGTCGTTTTAACCTGGATATGGGATTTTGTCTCCTTGACATTTACCCCAATCCTTTCTTTTCCATATTTATATTTTATTTGCAATAAATGGTGTCTGTATCTGTATCTACGGACAGCAAAAGGTCATTGGATATAACTGTTATCACGCCTAATATTAATGGAATGTAAAATGTCAACGACTTAACGAAATATCCCTCTCGTTATGGAAGTAAAAGCCCAATTACTTGTCTCACGCACACCCTATGAACAGTTAGCACGTCGGCTGACACCTCATGTGCCCCAAGGGATGTGGCCACATGTACAACTGGATTTACCTGGAAAAGTAATCCTAATAAAAATAATTCTTGTTACCTGAGACCGGAACAGAGACTAATTATGGAACCTTCACCGGATGCGGACCTGTTCAATAATTTTCATCCTTATCGTTACCTGGCGTTATTGTTACCTTGCAAAAGGAATTCAAGACAATAACAAATTTATCTAATATAAAGTGTAACTAATTAGTATTTTAAAATGCGATCAGTACAAAAAATATGGCTCGCTCACATGTTTTTTTTTTGTGTTTCTGATGGCATTTTCTGCACAGCTAGTATGTTGATTTTGGTGGATTTTTTAGTTCTGCACAAGAAAAGTGATTCAATTTCTTTTGATATTTTACCAACAATATTTGAAAAAGGGGAGGGGAAGAATCCAACCGCCGCCTCCTGGATCCACCTTTGCTAACTGAAGTCATTTTTCACACATGTCAAAAAATTGACATACTACATAAACATAAGACATTTAAAAGACCAACCTCTGGTTTGGACGAGATCCCTCGGATTTAGAAGTGAAGTTTCTGCCTCCATGTATGCAAGTTAATTTGAGTTCCTAGAATATCAAGTCCTCATTGGAAAGTTCCTTCTTCAATTTTGCACTTCCAATTCAATTTTTGTGGAGCTCCTTTTGCATAATTGAACATATTTTGTGTCCTGGTAAATCCTCTTCTTATTTTCAAATTCGTCAAAAGAATAGAATTTCTCTCCCAATAAAAAAACCCACCGTCCTCTCTGACATGTCGGATGCCATATTTTCATATAAAAGGGGTGAGATCTTTTCAAATCAGGACCGCGGTGGCGGTTTATATATAAAGACAGAATTCACATAGTATATTAAACATTTATATACTTATTTTTTATTTCATTCAATTTTCTTTGTAATGTACATTTCTTAATTTTAAACAATATTTCTATTCGTTCATTTTACAATATAATAATAATAAGAGACATGATAACTTAATACTAATAATATCAGGTAACAATAACGCCGGGTAACAATAAGGATAAAAATTATTGTTACTTCATTTAAAAAGGGTCCGCATCCGGCAAAGGTTTTATAATTAGTCTCTGTTCCTGTGTCAAGTAACAATAATTATTTTTATTAGGATTACTTTTCCAGGTAATTCTAGCCAGTGCCTTTCATGTAAGAAAGTTTAATTAGAATTGTATAATTCTACTATTTGGACATATTGTTATAATGAATTTATAGCAGCAGTATAATATGGATCAACATATAGCACGTATACTAGTATATGCATTTTTTTGGTGATGCTAAGAAATCACTCGGTGATCAATGGGAGGAGATCTGTTCTTGAATGACAATAATTTCATTCTTGGTCATCTGAGCACCTTTAACAAGATTCTTGGTTCACAATAATTTCGATCACTCTTGTTCATCTTAGCACTTTTTACAATAATTATGTCATTAATATAAACTTAATACAGAGATAGAATAATAAAGATAATTTATCATTTTGCAGTCGTATGCAACAAATCACATGGCAGCAAATGTTCTGGGTTTGTCACAGTCTTTTCTGATTAGGTTGAAATACATGACTATGTATTTCCATTTTTTTACTAATGTGCGTAGAGTATCCTATCGATATTTCCTTTTACGTAAAAAATATATATATATATTCGTTTGCATTTGTAAGTGACGCTGGTATTGATCGGCCGTTGTTGTGCGTTGTAAGGAGATACAACATGGATGGTTTTTGTCACCCCAAACGACAAGGTCATTTCTATGCGCCATATTGATTTCCGAGAAATTGCATGTGCTTGTTTTGATGTCAATAATAGAGTACAAACAGGAAGAAAAATAGAACAAAAACCCCGTAGATAAAATATAGGTAAATCGAATCATAAATATAAACAGTAAACACAGGCCACAACGTACCTCGATATTCAGTATAGTATTGTAAAGAAGTAAAATTTTTCAAAATCTGTACCGTGTTATATATATAATTACAATTCATATCATTTCAAACATTTAATTTATTTTTCCATTTTATATCTTACTTCAAGTTATTGAACTATATATGGCATGATATCCTATTATGGATAGGGTTAGTCTTGCTAGGACTGGGTCCCCTGAATATTAAATAGGAGGGTACATTGTATGTCTAGCCTAGATCGATTGATTAATTGATGTTTTACGCCAACTTCAGCAATATTTCAGCTATATTGTGGCGAGAACTGTTAGTAAGTTGAACAATTGCCTAGATCGACCTATTACCGATGTACTTAAATGTTACTGGTTGTAAAAATATAAATTTGGAAATAAATCATTTAACCTTTGTTGGTATGAAAAGCCTATATCAGTGAGTGTCCCAAACCGAATTATTGATGATTTCCTTTTGTTTTTGAAAAATATCCGGTGTCCATTTATCCATGTTGCAAAATGTCACATAAAAACAGACCTTTACCTATTATCGAGGTAGTTTGAAAAAAAAAAAAATTTATACACTAATTATAAACAGCAAACTTTATGTTAGTTGTCTAAAATATTGTTTGATAGTATTAATTGCTAAATTTTAATACAAATAAAGATGTTTTATTACCAAGTGTCCAATATATATGGGTTCCATCATTTTATGCACTACCCTAAAAATATTTTCCTCTTTTAAAATATCTGAAAACGTAGATGTATTATTCAATGTATAACTAAATACAATATTTTCATGTCATTTTTAATTATTCAAAAGTACAATAAGTTTAAAGCAATTCATTCAGAAAATGTTTATTTTTCGGTCGTGGATTTCTGTCGTTCTGGTGAAAATTGTTGATTTTTTCCTTAATTATAGGGAAGATCTGTGTAAGATGTGTTTGATACAGTTGCAACTATCTTTATTTAATATGCTGATTGGGTACAATTCACCCAGAGGGGATGCCTCCATTCATCAGGAATAAAAGCCAGTTATACCCCCGATTTCTTTTGTGTACTTTGGACATGTTGGAATAAATTTATTCTTCAAAAATTATACTATGATTAGCAGCAATCTTTTTTCTTTAAAATGATGTATTTAAATTTGTTTTAAAATTGGTAGAAAAATGTAGATGTAAAGTGTACTAAAAATGTCCTATGTTTCAACAGAAAAATACAATGATTTACAGGTAAATCTGCCGTGACACCGAAATTGTAAGAAATGTAAATGTTTCAAATCCCTGTTATTAGCTCACCTGGCCAAAGGCCATGTGAGCTTTTGCCATCACTCGGAGTCCGTCGTCCGTCAGTCCGTCCGTCCGTTAACTTCTATTCAAAAATCTTCTCCTCTGAAACTACTGGGCCAATACTTACCAAACTTGGCCTGAATCACAAGGGTATGCACTTTCAAGTTTGTGATTTTTATGTTCGTAGACCAAACAACATGGCTGCTGTTACTAAAAATAGAACATGGGGGCAAATTGCAGTTTTTGGCTAATAACTTGAAAACCGTTACAGATATCAAAAATCTGACATAGGGTAAAAATGATCAGCATGACAAGATCTACCCACTGTGCAATTTTGAAGAAAATCCGAAAACCCATCTCGGAGTTAGCCCTTTTTCCGTTAAATTTTCAAAATTTTGGCATTTTTTATTTTTTATTTCAAAAAGTGTAACAGATAGAAGTCAAATGTAAATTGCAAAAAT
>MJUU01000024.1:12010-40680 GCA_002080025.1 Modiolus philippinarum | reverse complement strand
GACCGTTTCCCTGGGGATGATATGGAGTAGTTCTAGATTTTTTTATTCTGGCCAATTTGCATAATTCATGTATGACCTTTGACTCAAAATTTCGACCCTGGTCACTATGAATTCTTGCTGGAAAAGAATAGTGTTGTATGAACTTCTCCCAAAGACATTTAGCTGTGGTCTTAGCTGACTGATTTTTTGTGGGGAACGCCTGAGCCTATCTAGTAAAATGGTCGGTCACGACCAAAATATTCTCGTACCCCCCTTTTGACAATTCAACAGTAAGAAAGTCGATACAAATAATCTCTCAAGGCTGTGACAAACTCTTGGCTATAATTCCTAATGATGTCAAATACTTGATACAGTGACAGTAGAAAACTGAAGGAACAAAAGGTGCATTATTTACAAAAATCAACATCAAGAGATATAAAGAAGATTGCAGAAATAAAGACATGAGATATCCACAAAAACTATGTAACAAACACATAACATTCAATACTTAGGCTTTTAGAAAGTGCGAACTCGTATAATTCATAGAATTCTTGCTTCGGTATTTGTTTGCCGATGTATATACATGTACATGTAATAATCATGGGACATCAGGTGCTCCAGAAGGATAAGGATGTCCTCCCTATACTGCACAGGTCACACTGTAGATCAATCGTGATTAAACCAATACCAAAAACAATGAAGATGTGAAATCCAGCTGAAAAAACTATTTTCCTTTTGGGACATAGACAAACAGTATACTTAAGGTTTGGCTTATATGCGGACACATGTATATTCCTGTAACTGGTGACCTGTTGTGTGGTGGAGAAACAGTATATATATATATATATAAAGTATTTTTGTATCAATATTTTTTACAGACACATAGTCCAGTAACTGGTGACCTGTTGTGTGTTGGGGAAACAGTAGGAGAACCTTTACAGCTTGCTTATCATTCACTAGTAGAAAAGAATCTCATACAGGCACCAGAAGAATACCAGTTGTAAGTAATTGTTGGTAGTAGTCCCAGGAGGCTTATTGTTTTTACCCCTATCTGTTCCATGTGTAGGGCATATGACAATTCCCCTCTCTCTCTCTCTCTCTCCCTCTGTCTTGAACATTTGATCAATTATCAGCAGTCAAGGGACAAGGGGTATATTATTTATATTTTCTCACATTTTAGACAAGCCATTACCTATTATTTGGCCATGTGAGATATAGACAATAACATTGCATTCACTTGACATAAATGCAATATGAGGATTAGTCTTAGAAATGGGACCATTTGGTGAACTTTTTTTTCATTTCAATCCAAATCAAGTTTCATTGGGATATGAAAGTGTTGACCGAAGCACATTTTTAATGCAGCGCGGTAGCTCTTCATGTTGAAAATGTGCGTTCAGTCAACACTTTCATAATCCCTATGAAACTTCAAAATAATGCAATAAATTCTTATAATTACATTTTAAAACCAACTAATAAAAAACAAATTTTTAAAAAGATAATGCATCATGTACAATGGGATTCTTTTTTTGCTAATTCATCCGCCACGTGGTCATATGATCAAATGTGTTTCATGGGAATTGCAACTTCACATTGATATGCCACGTGAGCGATGTTCACCTATCAAATTGACGGAATTCAAATGAATATTTATGAAATGTAATTATTCTGCAATGATAATGAACTGAAATTTAGGTACATGTAATTTAACGATAAAAATGACTTAAAAAATGAAGTGAGTTTTGTTAGCTTGTGATGAATCCATGCTTTCTTGCAACATCAATGAACAAATTCAAAGGAAACACATAAATGTCATTGACAAAGTGTTACGCCGTCAGTGACTATATATCACTTATGTTTATACAGTCATTTACTTAAAAAGGGGCAGACCTTTTTAGCTCCCCTGACCCGAAGGGACAGTGTGAGCTATTGCCATTACTTGGCGTCCGTCGTCTGTCGGTCCGTCCGTTAAACTTTTAACATATTCATCTTCTCCTCTGAAACCACTGAAGCAAATTCAACCAAACTTTACAGGAATGATGTATGGAAGGTCCATTACAAAGATTGCTAATTTCGTTCCGATCCGATAAAAAACATGGCCACCAGCGCAGAACTTAGGTTTAACATTGGACCCTATGGGAAAAATCACATTTTCATCTTCTGCTCTGAAAAGGCTAAAGCAAATTGAACCAAACTTTACAGGAATAATGTCCTTAAGGTCCTTAACAATGATTGCTCATTTCATTCCGATCCAGCAAAAATATGGCTGCCAGCACGGAACATGGTATAACATTGGACCCTATGGGAAAATCACATTTTCATCTTCTGCTCTGAAACGGCTGAAGCAAATTCAACCAAACTTCACAGGAATGATGTAAGGAAGGTCCTTAACAATGATTGCTCATTTCATTCTGATCTTACAAAAAACATGGCCGCTAGCACCGAACATGGTTTAACATTGGACCCTATGGGAAAAATCACATTTTCATCTTCTTCTCTGAAACGGCTGAAGCGAATTCAACCAAACTTTACAGAAATGATGTATGGTAGGTCCTTTACAAAGTTTGCTCATTTCGTTCCGATCTGACAAAAAACATGGCCTCCAGTGCAGAACATAGTTGAAAATCGTAGGGTGGTATATGAAAACTATACTTTTCATTATCTTCTCTAAAACTATTCAAACAAATTTAACTAAACTGTGATGGAAAGGTGTATTGAAGGTCCTTTGCAAAGATTACTCATTTCAATAGGATCAGACTAAAAATACTTGTGCCAATGGAGAACATAGCTTAATATTAGACCTCATTGGTAAAATATATCTTTTTGGTCATGCATGGCATAGAAGGATTTTGTCAGGTGAGCGATACAGGCTCATTCTAGTTTCGGGAAGCCAGGATTGGATGTTTTTAAGCTTCGGAATTCAGGATTTCTATTTTAGCCCATGATTTCAGATAATAAAAACACGGGAAATTGTGATTTCAACAGTATTTATTAGTTCCTTTGTAATTAGGAATTTCAGGATTTCGTAAAAATAAAGTTTGGATTCCGAGGCGAGACCCCCTCTGGCTTCCCCTCAAAAAGTATAAACCTTTTTCTCTCTTTCATATTCCTACTTCCCAAACAATGTTGACGCTGTTATTAGCTCACCTGGTCAAAGGCCATGTGAGCTTTTGCCATCACTCGGCATCCGTCGTCCGTCCGTTAACTTTTTTTCTTCAAAAATCTTCTCTGAAACTACTGGGCCAATGCTAAGCAAACTTTACCTGAATCATTACCAAGGTATGCACTTTCAAGTTTGTGATCTTTATCTCCGTAGACCAAACAACATGGCCGCTGTTTCTAAAAAGAGAACATGAGGGTAAATTGCTGTTTTTTGCAAATAACTCAAAAACCATTACAGATATCAAAATTCTGACACGAAGCAAAAATAATCAGCATGATGAGAGCTACCAACTATGCAATTTTGAAGAAAATCTGAAACCCATCTCAGAGTTATGGCCCTTTTTCCGTAAAATTTTCAAACTTTTTACATTTTTTATTTTTTATTTCAAAAAGTGTAACAGATAGAGGTCAAGTGTAACATGCAAAAATGTTCAGCATATCAAGATCTACCCACCCTGAAAGTTTGAGGAAAATGCATAAATCCTTGTAGGAGTTATTGCCCCTTTTCACCAAATTTTTAAAATACTCGTATTTTTCGTCTTTTTTTCCCCAAAACTATAGAAGATGAAGATTAAGTGTAAAATGATGAAATGTTTGCCATGCTGAGGCAACTTTAGAACTGGTGTTGAAAATAGTTCTTTGACCAATTTTCAAAATGGCCACCAAAAAAGGCAGGAAAATTCAGCATTGTCGGATTTCAATTAAATTTGGTTTCCAAATATGTATTGATGTGACAACTTCAAAAGAGATATTAACAACTGTTCGTTGACCGCCATTTTTAGCTCACCTGGCTATGCCAGGGTGAGCTTTTGCCATCACTATGCGTCCATCGTCCGTCTGTACATCCGTCAACAATTTCAAAAATCTTCTCCTCTGAAACCGCTGGGCCAAATGTAACCAAACTTGACTTGAATCATCACTAGGGTATGGCCTTTCAAAATTGTGTTCAATTAGTCGGCTGGTCAAACAAAATGGCCGCCATTGCTAAAAATAGAACATAGAGGTAAATTGCAGTTTTTGGCTAATAAGGCGAAAACCGTTACAGATATCAAAAATCTGAGAGAAGTGAAAATGATCAACATGGCAAGATCTACCTGTCCTGCAATTTTGAAGAAAATCTGAAAACCCATCTCGGAGTTATAGCCCTTTTTCCTTTAACTTTAAATTTTCAAAATTTTTGCATTTTTTATTTTTTTATTTCAAAAAGTGTAACAGATAGAGGTCAAGTGTAACATGCAAAAAATGTTCAGCATATCAAGATCTACCCACCCTGAAAGTTTGAGGAAAATGCATAAATCCTTGTAGGAGTTATTGCCCCTTTTCACCAAATTTTTAAAATACTCGTATTTTTCGTCTTTTTTTTTCCCAAAACTATAGAAGATGTAAAATGATGAAATGTTTGCCATGCTGAGGCAACTTTAGAACTGGTGTTGAAAATAGTTCTTTGACCAATTTTCAAAATGGCCACCAAAAAAGGCAGGAAAATTCAGCATTGTCGGATTTCAATGAAATTTGGTTTCCAAATATGTATTGATGTGACAACTTCAAAAGAGATATTAACAACTGTTCGTTGACCGCCATTTTTAGCTCACCTGGCTATGCCAGGGTGAGCTTTTGCCATCACTATGCGTCCATCGTCCGTCTGAACACCCGTCAACAATTTCAAAAATCTTCTCCTCTGAAACCGCTGGGCCAAATGTAACCAAACTTGACTTGAATCATCACTAGGGTATGGCCTTTCAAAATTGTGTTCAATTAGTCGGCTGGTCAAACAACATGGCCGCCATTGCTAAAAATAGAACATAGAGGTAAATTGCAGTTTTTGGCTAATAACTCGAAAACCGTTACAGATATCAAAAATCTGACAGAAGTGAAAATGATCAACATGGCAAGATCTACCTGTCCTGCAATTTTGAAGAAAATCTGAAAACCCATCTCGGAGTTATAGCCCTTTTTCCTTTAAATTTTCAAAATTTTTGCATTTTTTATTTTTTTATTTCAAAAAGTGTAACAGATAGAGGTCAAGTGTAAATTGCAAAAATGTTCACCATAACAAGGTCTACCCACCCTGAAATTTTGAAGAAAATCCATAAACCTTTGTAGGAGTTATTGCCCTTTTTTCACCGAATTTTTAAAATTTTCGTATTTTTCATCTTTTATTTCTAAAACTATAGAAGATGAAGGTCAAGTGTAAACTGATGAAATGTTTGCCATGCTGTAGCGACTTCAAAACTGTTGTTGAAAATTGTTCCTTGACCGCCATTTTCGAAATGCCTGCCAAAAAAAGGCGGGAAAATTCAACATTGTCCAATTTCAATGAAATTTGGTTTCCAGATAGATATTGATGTTGCAACTTCAAAACCGGTGTTGAAAATTGTTCCCATGACCGCCATTTTCAAAATGGCCACCAAAAAAGGCGGGAAAATTCAACATTGTCTGATTTCAATGAAATTTGGTTTCCAAATACAGTCAAACCTGCCTTAACGACCCACTGTATTAAACGACTTCCTGTCTTATCCGACAATTTGAAGTCCTCCCAATGATATTTGCTATATATTTTAACTGTATTCAGCGACCACTCGAGTTACGCGACTAACGACCGTCATTTTGTTCCTAAAATAGCCCCTACACACTGTTTTCAACGACTTTGTTGACAAACAATGAATTATCAACATGTTTACAAGCAGATTAAAAGGAGCCGCTAATCCGGAAGTAGAACCGCTAAAGGGAGATAACAGCGTAAGGTAGATAATCCAAATTGATTATCTGCTCATATTTTGCCTTCTCAGCTTGCAGTCAATTAAAGTATGTTGTTTTAACAATGTTAATTAACATGAACTAAGGTTACCTGTCAATCAATTAGTTGAATAAACAAAGGAATCTTTTATAATGTAATAGGAATAATTAAATAAAAAAATCAATTAGTGGAATGGAGAAAGAAATCTATTATAATTAATAGGTGTCATATGAAATAAAAAAAAATGTTTTTACTTAAAATAAAAAAAAAAATCATATAAAGTTAACAAACATCTGATCTAGAAGTAACATGGTATTTTATATATTGGCAAACACATAGCTGGAAAAATAACAAGTATGAAAAACAAATTGGCTCTGCAATTTTTTTTCTTTATATTAACTAAAAATGTTACCTTTCTTGAAATAAAAAAATGTACTTAAGTGCAAATTGTGATTGCTTTTTTTATTCATTTAAAAGTACTGATTCTGTTAATAACAAAAATATGAAAAATTATGTTTGGTTACTGATTTAATAAATCCCCTTTATATCAAAATACATATTATAGGAAAAACAAAATACAGCTATGATATGGACACTATTTCGCCAACAATGCCAACAGACAAATTAGTGTTGATCAGAATCTCAACCCTGTATTAAGTGACCACCTGTCTTATGTGACTTTCTTTTGTGGTTTCCTTGGAAAGTCACATAAGACAGGTTTGACTGTAGATATTGATGTTGAGACTTGAAAACCGGTGTTGAAAATTGTTCGTTGATCGCCATTTTAAAAATGGCCACCAAAAAAGGCGGGAAAATTCAACATTGTCCGATTTCAATGACATTTGGTTTCCAAATAGGTCTTGATGTCACAACTTCAAAACTGATGTTAAAAATTGTTCGTTAACTGCCATTTTTAAAATGGCCGCCAAAAATAAGGCGGGAAAATTCAACATTGTTCAATTTCAATGAAATTTGGTTTCCAAATAGATATTGATGTTGCGACTTCAAAACCGATGTTGAAAATTGTTTGTTGACTGCCATCTACAAAATGACGTCCCAACTTCAAAACTGGTGTCGAAAGTGGTCCTTATTAAGAACGCTTTTTATCAAAAAAAGCCCAACAAAGAAATATAGTAAAAAATGATCAAACAGTTCAAGATATTGGAGGTGTTCGAGCTACAAAAGTTTGAGAAACTGAAGATCAACTGTATAACTAACAATGTTTCCTTGATTAAGGCAACTGAAAGCCAGGTGAGCGATACAGGATCCTTGGAGCCTCTGGTCAAAATGGTTGCCAAAAAAAGGCTTGAAAAATCAACTTTGTCCAATTTTAATGAAATTTGGTTTCAAAATAGGTATTGATGCTGCAACTTCAAAACCGATTTTGAAAATTGTCTATTGACCCGCCATTTACCAAATGATGTCTCTGTTTTTGTTTCAAAACTTGTGTCAAAAGTGATCCTTAACAAGAGCAATTTTTGTCAAAAAAGCCCAACAAGGAAAAATAGTACAACATGATAGACTTTAAGTACTGCTCAAGATATTGGTGGTGTTCGGGTTACTAAAATTTGAGAGACTGATGATCAACTGTATAACTTCCAATGTTACCATGATTGTGGCAACTGAAAGGCAGGTGAGCGATACAGGCTCCTGGGAGCCTCTAGTTGTAGTTACTATAGGAATAATAGTGATTTTGGAGGAGTTTATCGATGTGTTAACGCGGCTGACTCACTCACAAACTAAATAAAGTCTTAAGGACTTTTTGTAAAGTTTGTGAGTGAAAGGCCGCTTCTATACATCCATAAACTCCTCCAAAATCACTTTTATTTCGTATAATTCCAATCCTTTGAACTTTGTTAATGTTTTCACTGAATTTGACGTCAACATATACTGCACTATTTTCCTTTGAGTGTATTAATGGCCAAGAAGCATTTATTGGGAAAATAACTTTGTTGTTGTTTGTGACGTTGACCAATGAAATTAGACGTTGCAATAGCAATTGGAATTAATGTACTTTATATTGCCTTTTATATTCAGATTTGATGAAGCTTTGATTGGAGACATTGAAGATGATGTTATTGTAGAAGAAGATGTTATGGTAGAATTAGATACGTCCGGTGGAAGTTTAACGAGTACCACCAAGGGAGATGACTCATTACTAGATATTATTTATGAAAGAGAACGGAAAAAGTCTTGGAGTGAACAAGTGGAGGAAGAAGATCCTCTTGGCTGATCAATCTCTTTTGTTTTAGTTGTATAAACTGTTAAATGTTTTCATCGAATGTCAGAATTTGTGCATTTTTTTTTCTTGTTTTGCTGCTATGTTTTCATAATGATGTTTATCATTAGAAATGCTTTATGCAGGTAGGAGTATTGTTGAATAAAGTTTAATTGTGTGTCCTATGTTTCTGACTGGGATAAATTTCTGAGTGATGGGCCATAATGAAATATATCCTTGATTTTGATCCCCACCTACCCTTATTTTTTCCACCCACCTCAAAAAATTTTATTTTGATTTCTTAGTCCATTCAGGTATATTTCTTTAAAAATGACAGCATTTTTCACACAATCTGTCAGAAAATATAAAAATTAAAATTGCCCATCCACCCCTTATTTTAAGGAAAAATGGATGAGAACAAGGAATTATTTCATTTTAGCCTATGTTCCTCTGAAATAAAACCACAACATATACATAACATGGTTAGGTCTGATAGAAAGTAAGGATGCTTCCATCGGAAAGAAATGTAAATTTTTTGTTTGGATATTTACTGTTCTTTTGTCCTAAAGAATGGAAAATAAAAAGAAATTTGATGTGTCATTAAGAAATACATGTATAAAAGTCTACCCATGTCTTTCTTTTGTTTATCATTCTAGTCTACATGATAAGAAATATGTGTGTTTGAAAGTTTTATATGATAAATTTTTGTTTTGTTTATCTATTAATGTCCCCAACAACATTTTTTTCATAAAAATATCTAGTGACTTTGAAAGTGTCATACAATTTGGTCTATTCTTTTCATACCTTTGTGTGAATGGAGTGGACTTATTACAGGTGCATATCTACCAAATACTGTCCAAATTCTTTTATTTTTGACAATCAAAATGGTTTTCTTATCTAATTGTTATGCTATTATGTGTCTATTTCAAATTTGCCATTCAGCTCTGCCAGATTTTATAGTGTAATAATGTGTCTATATCTAAAATTTGCCATTTAACTTTTCGTCAAATTTTCAAATTTTCATATTTTTGTAAATATATTGTTTATATTTTTTTGTAGAAATAGCTTTTAGTATTCATGATAAAATGTGTTCAGAAATGTCCGATAAAGACATTTTATTTCATGTAAGCAATTTTGATATAAACCATATACTTGTATATATATATATATATATAGTTTCCATAACGAGAACTAGTTGATTAAGAAATTTCTCACATCGAGTTAAATAAATTTTGCAAATGTTTAAAAGCGAGGCTTGCCGAGCTCTTAAGCATTTCAAAATTTATTTAATGAAATGTGAGAAATTCCATAATTAACGTGTTAAAGTTTTGGAAACTGTTTCTCTAATGACTGGATGAAAAACACCGAGGATTGTGTTCCGAATAAATTTGGCAGGAAATTTCACAAAACTTGTTCTCCTCTCTAGTGAGGAGAACAAATGTTTCCACACCGTTCAGGAAATGTGAAAACTGGAAAGAAATTAGAGAAATTTACACCTTAGATGTGTTAAACTTGAAAATTTAATTCAAATAAGAATCTTGTTTTGTTTCTTATCAAAAACTGTGACCTTATTCCAGAATTTCATTTAAAGTACAAGTATTAATACAATGTGCAATTCATTGTTAGGATCCAGTAATGTTTTATTAAGGTATTTGACTTTTTTCAAGTTACTGTATATAACTGTAGCCAAGATTTTGATTTTATAGGAAGCTATTTTACAAGAATTTCTTTTTATGTCCCAGTCGTTAGGTGATGGGGGCATTTTAGTTTTACTCTTGTCCATCCTTAGGTACTTCCGAAATTTCGTGTCAAGGATTTCTCAGCTTGTGTATGCAGGAATGATTTGGTCTGAAGCTTTGGTATGATGAGTTGGTCTGAAGCTTTAGTATGATGAGTTGTACCGTATCGCCCCTTTTCAAGTCAGTCACTCATCTTATTCCTGATTGCTGATATATCTATATGGCTTGGACATCTCTGTCCCATGGACACATTTTCGTTTTTTTACATTTTGCTGACCAGGATATCAGAAATTCCGTTTCCACCTAGTAGGATCATGTACTGCATTATGCTAAATAAATGTCCACGGGCATTGTATTTTTATTTTGAAGGGGGTTGCTCTTATTTAGTAAAGCAAAAACGTAGTAGAAATTACACAATGACTTGTAGAATTTGATATAACAAAGAATAAATAATTATTTTATGCTTTGAAAGCCACAATCCTCCAAGAATCAATTCAACAAATTGTTTTGTATATGACATTGTATATCATGTCTAATAAATCGTACTTTAAGTTCTGGTTAGCTCACCTGGCCTGAAAGGCCATGTGAGCTTTTGTCATCACTTGGCGTCCGTCGTCCGTCTGTCCGTAAACTTTTCACATTTTGGCTATCTCCTCTGAAACCGCTGGACCAATTTGAACCAAACTTTATAGGAATGATGTATGGAAGGTCCTTTACTAAAATTGCCCAAAGTTTTCGGATCCGCCAAAAAACATGGACGCCAGGGTTGAACATAGTTTAACATTGGACCTTACGGGAAAACACACATTTTAACTATCTCCTCTGAAACGACTGAAGCGAATTTCATCAAACTTTACAGGAATGATGTATGGAAGGTCCTTTACTAAAATTGCCCAAAGTTTTCTGATCTTTCAAAAAACATGGCCGCCAGGGCCGAACATAATTTAACATTGGACCCTACGGAAAAAGTACATTTCAACTATTTCCTCTGAAACGATTGAAGCGAATTTAACCAAACTTTACAGGAATGATGTATGGAAGGTCCTTTACTAAAATTGCCCAAAGTTTTCCGATCTGTCAAAAAACATGGCCGCCAGGACCGAACATAATTTAACATTGGACCCTTTGGAAATAGCACATTTCAACTATCTCCTCTGAAATGGTTGAAGCGAATTTAACCAAACTTTACAGAAATGATGTATGGAAGGTCCTTTACTAAAATTGCCCAAAGTTTTCCGATCCGCCAAAAAACATGGCCACCAGGGCCGAACATAGTATAACATTGGACCTTATGGGAAAACGCACATTTTTACTATCTCCTCGCTGAAACAACTGCATTGAATTCAACCAAACTTTAGAGGAATAATGGAAGGTCCTTTCCTTAAATTGCCCAAAGTTTTCCGATCCATCAAAACACATGGCCACCAGGCCCGAACAGACCCTTACCCTTATCAGAATACAGGCCTTCTGGCAACACATTCTGGCAATATTATTGCAATATAGCCGCAACATTCTGGCGACACATTGAGGTAATGTCGTTTTTCGTATGTAAATGAGTTTTGCGGCAATATCACCAGAACAATGTTGTGGCGACGTCCTGGCGACATAATGAATGGGAAAATAGTGTTGCGGTGACTTTGCGGCAATATCACCGCAACACTATTTTTCATTTAGGAATAATGTCTGTTGCAGTCAATATAGATCAATATATGGTTCTATGCCTAACTCGGCAAGGTAGTTGTCTGGTTTTGAGACTTATAATTATTTGGCTTTATGATACAGTAAAAGTTATTTCATAAATGAATAATTCCTGTAAGTTTGCCTTAGTCCATTTACCTCTTCATATTTTCCTCTTCATACATAATATCAGAAGTCCATTCACAGGGGCTTTTGTACAGTGAGTATTAAAGATCGCCAGACCCACCCCCTCTCTCTCCCTTTTCACAAGGCAGGACACACTCTGATAGTGCCCTCGCTTCGCTGGCCATTTAAACCACTTTAAATGTCAAACGGCCTCAATACCAGGTGAGCGATACAGGCTCAGTAACTCTGAGCCTCTGGTTTATATGTAATAAAGAATTAAAATAATTGTTTTTGAGGGCAAGGGACGTTAATTAGGCATAGAACGGTACACTGTTCATGAATATTTTTTGTAATCAGTGTTACTACTTTTGATTATTCACTGAGCATGTATTCTTTAGTGATCATAATTTATGAATATTTGACTAATCATTGTTTTGGACTAATATCATCAATATCCATGATTACTTAAGTAATTGTTGTTTATTAGTACTTTAATAATTACTGTATATGATTACATTCAAAAATTACTGTAGTATGATGATTACATTTAAAGATTACTGTTCATGGCTGCGTTCTGTAATCACGGTTAGTTTGGTAAGTTCGTTACATTTAAAAATTACTGTATATAACCACTTTCTGTTATCACTGTTATTGCTTTCGGATGTAGCAGATCTGATATTATCTTTGTATTTTTATAAAGTTTGATTTGATATGTGAGAGTGATGTAATTTTTTTTTATTTCAAGAGAGAACTCATTTTCATCAGATAGATCATTTCATTCTTTTAAGTCTCAAAATAAACATTTGTTTCATACAGTTCTTGTTTATTGGAATGAAATTGTACCCTGACTCATTATTGAGGGGTATTGCAGTATTCTCCTTGTCTGTTCGGCAGAAGGGTATTTGTCACTTATTTGCGTTTCCTGCACCTTGTTCACAATCAAAACATGGGGATCACTATCAGTCTTCTTGTGTTCATCTGTCTGTCTGGCCGTCTATCTGTATGGCATCGATGTTACATCATTATCCACAACACCTCCTAAATGACTCGCTACTTCTAAACCAAATTTTCAGGAATTCTATATTTATTGTCTCGCCCGCGAATTTCGTCGCGAAAGCGAGACATAGCGATCCAAAATTCCGTCATCGTGTCGTCGGCGTCGTCAACATTCACTTTAACCGGTGGTTAAAGTCTTCTAAACATCAATATCTTCATCGAATCTTTATGGAATCATTTGAAATTTGGATAGAAGCAAGAAAATGGTCTGAAAATTACCTGAATTAGCTGAAAAATTTTAAATATTTTTTTGTTGGACTTAGTTTTTTTGCGCAAGAAATTTATTTTAACCCTGTGGTTAAATTTTATAAGTTATTAAATCTTATTGGAATTCACAAAAAGTGGTCACAAGTTAGATGATGGTCAGAAAATTACTTAAGGTAGCATCCGACACTATGGGAGGTAACTCCAAAATACTGGTTTACGGTTTTAAAAATGCTATCGGTACCAGTTTCGTTGCAATACACAATCCGGATCACAGGTATCAAGTGCGCAAATATTGACTTTCGAACAGGGATCCAGTTTTGAACCCAAAGCTGTATTCAGTATTAAGCACTACAACTCCTACGATTGGTTGATAATAAAATTAAAAGTATTAAATTAGAATACTATGTCATGTTACAATTCGATTTATAGGAAATCTGATTTCAACAATGTAACCCAGAGATGATAATTTGACCTTTTATGGGATTTGGTCGACATAAAAATATTTTACTTTTTTCAATATACCCTTTTTTGAGCCTCAATTTACACCAAGAATCGCCGCATAGACCCCCATTTTTTATTTTGGAATTCGAAAGATCTGTATGAGTACTTATCATTTTCAGGACCCCCGGGACGGAAAAAAACCTTCGTCTATTTTTAGATAATCGCCAAACAGGGGAACCCCCCTATGGAAAATGCATTGTAAATATTTGCGCACTTGTAACCCACAACAACATTCTCAGCTTACGAATTGTTGAAAAACAGTGGATTTCTGGAACTGGGGAATATTTGGATCACCTGAACAAGGCGATCACAATACTGGTACACTAGTATTGTTAACAATACTGGAATAAGATTTTATTCCAGTATTGTTTCCTAGTATTGTTCCAGTATTGTTGATTGTTATTGTTTGGTTAATTCCATTGTAATAATTAAACTTGGTAATTATATAATGACTGGACAATGGAAATGAAAAAACAAAAACAAAAACAAAAAACAATTACATGTTTTGATATAATTTTATTACATATAATTAATCATTAAATTTATATACTTCAAAAAGAAAAAAAAACCTGTTGTGTTCACTTGCCTGCAATCACAAATGTAAGGTAATTAAAAATCACTAATCAATAATCAAGCTTTCATATGAAACAGCAATTTTCATACACTAAGTAACTAACCTCAACTAGGTGGTCCATGAGTAAAAGTCAAAATAGTCTTTTTAATCACAAACAAAAATATAATCTTGGCAGGAGAGCTAGAGCAAATAAAGAAGTCTGGGTTTAGAGCATTGCAGATACCTCGTTTAAGCCTGCCAACACCTACATGTTACTGTTCCTAAAAGAGATGCTGCCACATTGTTACCAATCATACAACCATTGTAAGACCAGGATCAACAGTTTACTCTGACCAGAGGAAATAGAAAAAAGAGGGGAAACGGGGAATGTGTCAAAGAGACAACGAACCAAATGGGAGAAATAACAACTCGAAGCCACCATAAGATCTTCAATGAACGGTGAGAAAACCCCACATAAAGCCTACCATCAAATACAAGAGCAACTCAGTTTGGACCATGCTGCAGTTAACCATTCTTTGAACTTTGCAGACCATGAGACAGTACACAGCAAATCGAATCTTACTGGAGTAAAGCCAAATACAAGCTAAAGAAATGAAAGTGTCTATTCTGATTCACTTCCCTCCTACCTTGACGACCTTGACGAAAGGGTATACACTAGATGAAGCTTACAGAAACATCATTTTAAATATAGCAGAACAGGGCGGTGTGTGAAATGATATCGTGTGTGAAATGATATCGCTTGTATGATTATTTTGGAAAATGAACAGTACGAAAATGAATTAATTTTATTGGATTTGATTATACGTTTTTTTAATAAGAACATCTGATCAGACAGTATGGAAAGATTTAAAATCATGGTAAATTAAATAATAAATAAAATAAACAATGGAATACATAACAAATGCAAACAGGAAATGGCACATTAAACCATACAACAATACTGGGATATGATATATTATATTCCAGTATTGTTGCATTTATTAAAAAAAATACAATACTGGAATAAAATTTTATTCCAGTATTGTTAACAATACTAGTATACCAGTATTGTGATCGCCTCGTTCAGGTGATCCGAATATTTGGTAAGTTTTTATTATATTAATATGTTATAACAGATAAATGATGTAATTTATCGTCTGCCAGAAGTGCAGATTACCCGTATGTCGGGCACTTGGAATGTAAACAATCTTCTGCAGAATGGCTTCAAGGTTTCGGTTGAAGGGGAAATTTACCAAAAAGATAAATTTTATTAGGTCAACTGCTCAAAAGAAGGCTAATAGGTCTAGGTCGACATCTGAAGACCATTGTTACTCAAGTTTAGGTGATGACTTTTGTTCAGATGATCGCGATATTGGTGCATTGGTTGAAGTGTCTAGTGACCCCTCTCATAATGAGGATTGGAAAGAGGGAAGAAGAGTGGTGGAACTTTTACACTTATCAAAGCAACTATATTGTAAATTGTGTAATTATCCCCTCCAGTTGGCTGACACTTTAGGGGAAAGGAAATATGGGCTTGGAAGCATCTTGGTCATCCCATGCAACAGCTGTAATGTGCATAATAGTGTGGAAACAGGAAAAAGAAATAAAAACAGTGCATTTATTGCCAATTCAAAGGCTGCTTTAGGTAATAAACAATGAATACTTGTACAAAAAACTGGCATGCCCCTACCTCCCAAAAATCCCAATGGTAAAAAAAAATTTCGGTTTACAAATGATACTGCAGTACAACTATTGTACATTTGTATTTTTACCTTACATTTTTGTCTGGCATTCAAATGTTATTATATTTGTTTCCTGTTACCTGAACACTGCATTATGTCTATAAATGCGGATATTACAGAAACCAAACAGAAATATTATCAACAACAGTGCAGGTGGTTGTATGGTTTAATAAAAAACTATCTTTTACACAAAGGAGCATGTTCTTTTAGGATAAGGAGAACTGCCCATCTTCTTTGTGCCTTTCTTTCTAACAAGTTCAAACTTTTTGTCCTGGTCTAAATCACAGTCAGTTATGCCATTTTTTGTCAGTTCTGAAACAGGAACTTGGAAATCAAGGAATAACCATACTGTATTTTAGGATTTGAGGGGAGTAAATCATGGATTTTCAAATTGCGACAGTAAAATCCTTGATTTACCCCCAAAAATCCTAATATACTGTTTGGCTCTTCCTGTTCATATGCAAACCCTACAAATAAAATTTAACATCAATGATCATAAAAGGGGATGTCTGTTATGCATCTGCACAATAATGTTCCAATGGTAAGCCGTGGATTTTACTGCATGAAAATTTGGAGGTTATATCAAAATTAATTTTATAGATATCATTGCATTAGAATGACAATTTGTTTTCACTGCTCAGTTATTGTCAGTTTCAAATTCAACCAAAGTGATGTTTGTTTTGAATATGAACTGCAAAAACATATAATTAAAACAGCAAAACAGGCAACCATGGAATTTATTAAAAGTTTTGAATAATAGTTATTGTACCTATACCTTAATTATAGATTTACGACATGTACATGGTATCACATGTTTTTACACATCATGCTTTTTTTAACAAAAAGGCATGTCATTACATAATTTCTAGTTCTCAGATTGAATAACCTGCTAACATAGTTGCAACATGTTCATAATAGGTAATGTTGAAATAAATCAGGCCTACCAGACATAGATAGTTCTAATTATTTTAGTTTGACAATATATTATTGGGCAATAGTCGGACCTAAAACATGTCTCGAAAATTTTTCATGTCTGTTAAAAAAAGTTCTAGAAATAGACCACAAATCACAGCTTGATATGACTGCATTTATGGATACTATTGGGCAAGAGAGTGTGGACTTGGTAAGTTGCTGAACATACAAGATAATTACAAAAGAGCATGATATATCTTAAAGCTTGTGCTTTGAGAAAACCAAGAAACAAATCCCATAAAAATAAGATGAAAAATTGGAATAAAACATACATTTTATCTTCGGAAAAATGCACTTTCAACCCCTAATATCTCAGAAACTGCAAGAGCTACACCAAATATGATTTGTGGTCATCCATCAACAATTCCAAAAATCTTCTCCTGAAACCACTGGGCCAAAATTTACCCAACTTGACCTGTATCATTATAGTACCAGAATATGGCCTTTAAAAACTTTGTTAAATTAGTCCTGAGACCTGATAAGGTGATTGCCAATTTAAAAAATAGAACATACGGGTAAAAGTTTTTGGCTACTTATTTGCTGTGCTAAAACCACAAGATACGCACATAGGCAGCTTTGTCTATATAATGCTAAGCTTTTTACATGCACATAATGTTTGTTAGGTTTATCAACATTCACATTTCATGTATGTATGTTTAATTTTTATCATGTTTATATAGAACCTTGAATTATATTAAATTACCCTCATAATGTTCATCAGAAGTGTGTTCCTTCTTGTTGTATGTTTACCCAAACTATGTGTTTCCCACCAACATTCAGAAATATATACTGTCATGACTGTTTTATAAATCAAGTATTTATTATCAATTCATCAATCAATCCATTATTCAATTAAAAGATTCAAAGTATCGGCAAACAGCCATGATATTTTGAAAAAATAAAAATCCATTAGGGAGCTATTGACCTTTTTTCATGAAATTTCCCAGTTCTACCATTGTAAACTATTTGTTCAACATGTTNATACAGAGATAGGTACAGGGGTGTGTGTAATGTTGCTATGGAAACATATAGGTACAGGGTTATGTATAGTGTTGCTATGAAATGGAGATAGGTACAGGGGTGTGTGTAGTGTTGCTATACAGAGATAGGAACAGGGGTGTGTGTAATGTTGCTATGGAAACATATAGGTACAGGGTTATGTATAGTGTTGCTATGAAAAGGAGATAGGTACAGGGGTCTGATTATAGATGTGAACCAGACCTATCAGCAATGTACTGTTTTGTATGTAGACTTTGGAAACTCTGAAATAGTTCCATATCAAAGGTATGTATTATGTTGCTATGGAAACAGAGATGGATACAGAAGTATGTATGGTGGTGCTATAGAAACAGAGATTGGTACAGGGGTATGTAAAGTGTTGCCATGGAAACAGATTGGTACAGGGCCTAATTATAGAAGTTAACAAAACCTATCAACAATCTACTGTATTGTATTTAGATTTTGGTAACAGTGACAAAGTTCCATATCATAGGTATGTATAGTGTTGCTATGGAAACAGAGATAGGTACAGGGGTATGTATAGTGTTGCTATGGAAACTGAAATAGGTACAGAGGTATGCATAGTGTTGCTATGGAAAGAGATAGATACAGAGGACTAATTATAGAAGTGAACAAGACCCATCAACAATGTACTGGAAACTGTGAGATAGTTCCATATCATAGGTATGTCTTATGTTGCTATGGAAACAGAGAAAGGTCAAAGTTATGTTTGGTGTTGCTATGGAAGCAGATATAGGTACTAAAGTTTGTACAAGGTTAGGAACAGCAGGCTATTCAATGAAAATGTGAGATGATTAACATATCACATGTATGCAAAGTTTTGCTGTGGAAACTTGATTCTTAAATTCCACAGGGATGTATGGTAATACTAGGGTAAAAGTACAGAAATTTCCATGTTTTAATACATATGAAAGGTATATATCCAGTTCTTTTACTTACTAGCTCAGGGCGTCAGGATAGTGTTACGGGTTGTGGATCAGGATTGTTTTAACTGTACTACTAGTAATAAGTATTTACATTGTAAATTTTGAGCTCTCCCTATCCATTCCCTGAATTGTCAGTATTGTCTTTATCCATGCTATTTACATTATAAACTAGAGTTCTCCCTATCTAGGTCCTAGACTTACAAGTTCAGGATGTCAGGATTGTGTTTGTCCAAACTATTTACATTGGAGTTATTCTCATTCAGTCCTTGGACTTGAATAACAGCTTTTGGTGTGCTGATTATGTTTATGCACAGTATTTGTATTATAGACTAAGAGTTCTTCCTATTCAGTTCCTAGATTTGCCAGCTCCGGGTGTTACGATTTTGTTATCACTACTACTGTGAAAGTACTATTTTTCGTGGGGTGTCAGGATTATGTTTATGTATACTATTTACGTTGTAGACTTAGAGCTCTCCCTATCCAGTTCCTAGATTTGCCAGCTCAGGGTTGCAGGATTGTGTTTATGTATACTATTTACATTGCAAAATCCAGTTCCTAGATTTGCCAGTTCAGGGTGTCATGATTGTGTTTATGTATACTATTTACATTGTAGACTTAGAGCTCTCCTTTTCCAGTTCCTAGGGTGTCAGGATTGTGTTTATGTATACTATTTACATTGTAGACTTAGGGTTCTCCCTATCCAGTTCCCAGATTTGCCAGCTCAGGGTGTCAGGATTGTGTTTATGTATACTATTTACGTTGCAGACTTAGAGCTCTCCCTATCCAGTTCCTGGATTTGCAAACTCAGGGTGTCAGGATTATGTTTATGTATACTATTTACGTTGCTGACTTAGAGCTCTCCCTATCCAGTTCCTAGATTTGCCAGCTCAGGGCGCCAGGATTGTGTTTATGTATACTATTTACGTTGCAGACTTAAAGCTCTCCCTATCCAGTTCCTAGATTTGCCAGCTCAGGGTGTCAGGATTGTGTTTATGTATACTTTTTACATTGCAGAATCCAGTTCCTAGATTTGCCAGCTCAGGGTGTCAGGATTGTGTCTAGTATACTATTTACATTGCAGACTTAGAGCTCTCCCTATCCAGTTCCTAGATTTGCCAGCTCAGGGTGTCAGGATGTGTTTATGTATACCTATCCAGTTCATAGATTTGCCAGCTCAGGATGTCAGGATTGTGTTTATGTCAGAATGAAGTTAAATGAAGTAAAGTTAGCTCCAGGACAGAAGTACTGGACAAAAGCAGTAATGGATGCTATTACACTGGAAGTGTGTGGTAAACAGCTGATTGCCTGTCTAAAGGTTTGTTTTGATAATGTCATAGGGCCATATTTTGTTTTCTTGAGATAACTGTACTAAGATAGAGGTCAGTAACGAGGTCATTACCCAGTCTGCTACATCTCGATACAAAAGTTACTATTGCTGTTATTTTCATTGAAGGAATTTACCAGTGAAGATCACATTTTGGAACTGATATATGTACATGTACATGTATTACATTTCTTGTTGAATAACCTATTTGTGCTTTGTTTTTTCTTTATTTAAGTTTGTAAAAATCAATATTTTGTTACTCAAGGTAACATCCAACTCTGACTTGCAGTCAAATCAAGGCTGTGACAAACTCTTGGCTATAATTCCTAATGATGTCAAATACTTGATACAGTGACAGTAGAAAACTGAAGGAACAAAAGGTGCATTATTTACAAAAATCAACATCAAGAGATATAAAGAAGATTGCAGAAATAAAGACATGAGATATCCACAAAAACTATGTAACAAACACATAACGTTCAATACTTAGGTTTTTAGAAAGTGCGAACTCGTATAATTCATAGATATTTGTTTGCCGATGTATATACATGTAATAATCATGGGACATCAGGTGCTCCAGAAGGATAAGGATGTCCTCCCTATACTGCACAGGTCACACTGTAGATCAATCATGATTAAACCAATACCAAAAACAATGAAGATGTGAAATCCAGCTGAAAAAAACTATTTTCCTTTTGGGACATAGACAAACAGTATACTTAAAGTTTGGCTTATATGCGGACACATGTATATTCCTGTAACTGGTGACCTGTTGTGTGATGGAGAAACAGTATATATATATATATATAAAGTATTTTTGTATCAATATTTTTTACAGACACATAGTCCAGTAACTGGTGACCTGTTGTATGTTGGGGAAACAATAGGAGAACCTTTACAGCTTGCTTATCATTCAATAGTAGAAAAGAATCTCATACAGGCACCAGAGGAAAACCAGTTGTATGTAATTGTACAACTTGCTTATCATTCACTAGTAGAAAAGAATCTCATACAGGCACCACAGGAAAACCAGTTGTAAGTAATTATCCAGCTTGCTTATCATTCACTGGTAGAAAAGAATCTCATACTGTCACCAGAGGAAAACCAGTTGTAAGTAATTGTACAGCTTGCTTATCATTCATCGGTAGAAAAGAATCTCATACAGGCACCAGAAGAATACCAGTTGTAAGTAATTGTTGGTAGTAGTCCCAGGAGGCTTATTGTTTTTACCCCTATCTGTTCCATGTGTAGGGCATATGACAATTCCTCTCTCTCTCTCTCTCTGTCTTGAACATTTGATCAATTATCAACAGTCAAGGGACAAGGGGGTATATTATTTATATTTTCTCACATTTTAGACAAGCCATTACCTATTATTTGGCCATGTGAGATATAGACAATAACATTACATTCACTTGACATAAATGCAATATGAGGATTAGTCTTAGAAATGGGACCATTTGGTGAACTTTTTTTTTCATTTCAAACCAAATCAAGTTTCATTGGGATATGAAAGTGTTGACCGAAGCACATTTTTAATGCAGCGCGGTAGCTCTTCATGTTGAAAATGTGTGTTCAGTCAACACTTTCATAATCCCTATGAAACTTCAAAATAATGCAATCAATTCTTATAATTACATTTTAAAACCAACTAATAAAAAACAAATTTGTTAAAAAGATAATACATCATGTACAATGGGATTCTTTTTTTTGCTTATTCATCCGCCACGTGGTCATATGATCAAATGTGTTTCATGGGAATTGCAACTTCACATTGATATGCCACGTGAGCGATGTTCACCTATCAAATTGACGGAATTCAAATGAATATTTATGAAATGTAATTATTCTGCAATGATAATGAACTGAAATTTAGGTACCTGTAATTTAACGATAAAAATGACTTAAAAAATGAAGTGAGTTTTGTTAGCTTGTGATGAATCCATGCTTTCTTGCAACATCAATGAACAAATTCAATGGAAACACATAAATGTCATTGACAAAGTGTTATGCCGTCAGTGACTATATATCACTTATGTTTATACAGTCATTTACTTAAAAAGGGGCAGACCTTTTTAGCTCCCCTGACCCGAAGGGACAGTGTGAGCTATTGCCATCACTTGGCGTCCGTCGTCTGTCGGTCCGTCCGTTAAACTTTTCACATATTCATCTTCTCCTCTGAAACCACTGAAGCAAATTCAACCAAACTTTACAGGAATGATGTATGGAAGGTCCATTACAAAGATTGCTAATTTCGTTCCGATCCGATAAAAAACATGGCCACCAGCGCAGAACTTAGGCTTAACATTGGACCCTATGGGAAAAATCACATTTTCATCTTCTGCTCTGAAAAGGCTAAAGCAAATTGAACCAAACTTTACAGGAATAATGTCCTTAAGGTCCTTAACAATGATTGCTCATTTCATTCCGATCCAACAAAAATATGGCTGCCAGCACGGAACATGGTATAACATTGAACCATATGGGAAAATAACATTTTCATCCTCTGCTCTGAAACGGCTGAAGCAAATTCAACCAAACTTCACAGGAATGATGTATGGAAGGTCCTTAACAATGATTGCTCATTTCATTCTGATCTTACAAAAAACATGGCCGCTAGCACCGAACATGGTTTAACATTGGACCCTATCGGAAAAATCACATTTTCATCTTCTGCTCTGAAACGGCTGAAGCGAATTCAACTAAACTTTACAGAAATGATGCATGGTAGGTCCTTTACAAAGTTTGCTCATTTCGTTCCGATCTGACAAAAAACATGGCCTCCGGTGCAGAACATAGTTGAAAATCGAAGGGTGGTATATGAAAAGTATACTTTTCATTATCTTCTCTAAAACTATTCAAACAAATTTAACTAAACTGTGATGGAAAGGTGTATTGAAGGCCCTTTGGAAAGATTACTCATTTCAATAGGATCAGACTAAAAATACTTGTGCCAATGGAGAACATAGCTTAATATTAGACCTCATTGGTAAAATATCTCTTTTTTGGTCATGCATGGCATAGAAGGATTTTGTCAGGTGAGCGATACAGGCTCATTCTAGTTTCGGGATGCCAGGATTGGATGTTTTTAAGCTTCGGAATTCAGGATTTCTATTTTAGCCCATGATTTCAGATAATAAAAACACGGGAAATTGTGATTTAAACAGTATTTATTAGTTCCTTTGTAATTAGGAATTTCAGGATTTCGTAAAAATAAAGTTTGGATTCCGAGGCGAGACCCCCTCTGGCTTCCCCTCAAAAAGTATAAACCTTTTTCTCTCTTTCATATTCATACTTCCCAAACAATGTTGACGCTGTTATTAGCTCACCTGGCCAAAGGCCATGTGAGCTTTTGCCATCACTCGGCATCCGTCGTCCGTCCGTTAACTTATTTTCTTCAAAAATCTTCTCTGAAACTACTGGGCCAATGCTAACCAAACTTTACCTGAATCATTACCAAGGTATGCACTTTCAAATTTGTGATCTTTATCTCCGTAGACCAAACAACATGGCCGCTGTTTCTAAAAATAGAACATGAGGGTAAATTGCTGTTTTTTGCAAATAACTCAAAAACCATTACAAATATCAAAATTCTGACACGAAGCAAAAATAATCAGCATGATGAGAGCTACCAACTATGTAATTTTGAAGAAAATCTGAAACCCATCTCAGAGTTATGGCCCTTTTTCCGTAAAATTTTCAAAATTTTTACATTTTTTATTTTCTATTTCAAAAAGTGTAACAGATAGAGGTCAAGTGTAACATGCAAAAATGTTCAGCATATCAAGATCTACCCACCCTGAAAGTTTGAGGAAAATGCACAAATCCTTGTAGGAGTTATTGCCCCTTTTCACCAAATTTTTAAAATACTCGTATTTTTCGTCTTTTTTTTCCCAAAACTATAGAAGATGAAGATTAAGTGTAAAATGATGAAATGTTTGCCATGCTGAGGCAACTTTAGAACTGGTGTTGAAAATAGTTCTTTGACCAATTTTCAAAATGGCCACCAAAAAAGGCAGGAAAATTCAGCATTGTTGGATTTCAATGAAATTTGGTTTCCAAATATGTATTGATGTGACAACTTCAAAAGAGATATTAACAATTGTTCGTTGACCGCCATTTTCAGCTCACCTGGCTATGCCAGGGTGAGCTTTTGCCATCACTATGCGTCCGTCGTCCGTCTGTACATCCGTCAACAATTTCAAAAATCTTCTCCTCTGAAACCGCTGGGCCAAATGTAACCAAACTTGACTTGAATCATCACTAGGGTATGGCCTTTCAAAATTGTGTTCAATTAGTCGGCTGGTCAAACAACATGGCCGCCATTGCTAAAAATAGAACATAGAGGTAAATTGCAGTTTTTGGCTAATAACTCGAAAACCGTTACAGATATCAAAAATTTGACAAGGAGTGAAAATGATCAACATGGCAAGATCTACCTGTCCTGCAATTTTGAAGAAAATCTGAAAACCCATCTCGGAGTTATAGCCCTTTTTCCTTTAAATTTTCAAAATTTTTGCATTTTTTATTTTTTTTATTTCAAAAAGTGTAACAGATAGAGGTCAAGTGTAAATTGCAAAAATGTTCAGCATAACAAGGTCTACCCACCCTGAAATTTTTAAGAAAATCCATAAACCTTTGTAGGAGTTATTGCCCTTTTTTCACCGAATTTTTAAAATTTTCGTATTTTTCATCTTTTATTTCTAAAACTATAGAAGATGAAGGTCAAGTGTAAACTGATGAAATGTTTGCCATGCTGTGGCGACTTCAAAACTGATGTTGAAAATTGTTCCTTGACCACCATTTTCGAAATGCCTGCCAAAAAAAAGGCGGGAAAATTCAACATTGTCCAATTTCAATGAAATTTCGTTTCCAGATAGATATTGATGTTGCAACTTCAAAACCGGTGTTGAAAATTGTTCCTTGACCGCCATTTTCAAAATGGCCACCAAAAAAGGCGGGAAAATTCAACATTGTCCAATTTCAATGACATTTGGTTTCCAAATAGGTCTTGATGTCACAACTTCAAAACTGATGTTAAAAATTGTTCGTTAACTGCCATTTTTAAAATGGCCGCCAAAAAAAAGGCGGGAAAATTCAACATTGTTCAATTTCAATGAAATTTGATTTCCAAATAGATATTGATGTTGCGACTTCAAAACCGATGTTGAAAATTGTTTGTTGACTGCCATTTACAAAATGACGTCCCAACTTCAAAACTGGTGTCGAAAGTGGTCCTTATTAAGAACGCTTTTTGTAAAAAAAAGCCCAACAAAGAAATATAGTAAAACATGATCAAACAGTTCAAGATATTGGAGGTGTTCGAGCTACAAAAGTTTGAGAAACTGAAGATCAACTGTATAACTAACAATGTTTCCTTGATTAAGGCAACTGAAAGCCAGGTGAGCGATACAGGCTCCTTGGAGCCTCTGGTCAAAATGGTCGCCAAAAAAAGGCTTGAAAAATCAACTTTGTCCAATTTTAATGAAATTTGGTTTCAAAATAGGTATTGATGTTGCAACTTCAAAACAGATTTTGAAAATTGTCTATTGACCCCCATTTACAAAATGATGTCTCTGTTTTTGTTTCAAAACTTGTGTCAAAAGTGGTCCTTAACAAGAGCAATTTTTGTCAAAAAAGCCCAACAAGGAAAAATAGTACAACATGATCAGACTTTAAGTACTGCTCAAGACATTGGGGGTGTTCGGGTTACTAAAATTTGAGAGACTGATGATCAACTGTATAACTTCCAATGTTACCATGATTGTGGCAACTGAAAGGCAGGTGAGCGATACAGGCTCCTGGGAGCCTCTAGTTGTAGTTACTATAGGAATAATAGTGATTTTGGAGGAGTTTATCGATGTGTTAACGCAGCTGACTCACTCACAAACTAAATAAAGTCTTAAGGACTTTATGTAAAGTTTGTGAGTGAAAGGCCGCTTCTATACATCCATAAACTCCTCCAAAATCACTTTTATTTCGTATAATTCCAATCCTTTGAACTTTGTTAATGTTTTCACTGAATTTGACGTCAACATATACTGCACTATTTTCCTTTGAGTGTATTAATGGCCAAGAAGCATTTATTGGGAAAATAACTTTGTTGTTGTTTGTGACGTTGACCAATGAAATTAGACGTTGCAATAGCAATTGGAATTAATGTACTTTATATTGCCTTTTATATTCAGATTTGATGAAGCTTTGATTGGAGACATTGAAGATGATGTTATTGTAGAAGAAGATGTTATGGTAGAATTAGATACGTCCGGTGGAAGTTTAACGAGTACCATCAAGGGAGATGACTCATTACTAGATATTATTTATGAAAGAGAACGGAAAAAGTCTTGGAGTGAGCAAGTGGAGGAAGAAGATCCTCTTGGCTGATCAATCTCTTTTGTTTTAGTTGTATAAACTGTTAAATGTTTTCATCGAATGTCAGAATTTGTGCATTTTTTTTTCTTGTTTTGCTGCTATATTTTCATAATGATGTTTATCATTAGACATGCTTTATGCAGGTAGGAGTATTGTTGAATAAAGTTTAATTGTGTGTCCTATGTTTCTGACTGGGATAAATTTCCGAGTGATGGGCCATAATGAAATATATCCTTGATTTTGATCCCCACCTACCCTTATTTTTTCCACCCACCTCGAAAAATTTTATTTTGATTTCTTAATCCATTCAGGTATATTTCTTTAAAAATGACAGCATTTTTCACACAATCTGATAGAAAATATAAAAATTAAAATTGCCCATCCACCCCTTATTTTAAGGAAATATGGATAAGAATCAAGGAATTATTATATTTTAGCCTATGTTCCTCTGAAATAAAACCACAACATATACATAACATGGTTAGGTCTGATAGAAAGTAAGGATGCTTTTATGAAAGAGATCCATCGGAAAGAAATGTAAATTTTTTGTTTTGATATTTACTGTTCTTTTGTCCTAAAGAATGGAAAATAAAAAGAAATTTGATGTGTCATTAAGAAATACATGTATAAAAGTCTACCCATGTCTTTCTTTTATTTATCATTCTAGTCTACATGATAAGAAATATGTGTGTTTGAAAGTTTTATATGATAAATTTTTGTTTTGTTTATCTATTAATGTCCCGAACAACATTTTTTTCATAAAAATATCTAGTAACTTTGAAAGTGTCATACAATTTGGTCCATTCTTTTCATACCTTTGTGTGAATGGAGTGGACTTATTACAGGTGCATATCTACCAAATACTGTCCAAATTCTTTTATTTTTGACAATCAAAATAGTTTTCTTATCTAATTGTTATGCTATTATGTGTCTATTTCAAATTTGCCATTCAGCTCTGTCAGATTTTATAGTGTAATAATGTGTCTATATCTAAAATTTGCTATTTAACTTTTCGTCAAATTTTCAAATTTTCATATTTTTGTAAATATATTGTTTATATTTTGTTTTGTAGAAATAGCTTTTGGTATTCATGATAAAATGTGTTCAGAAATGTCCGAGAAAGACATTTTATTTCATGTAAGCAATTTTGATATAAACCATATACTTGTATATATATAGTTTCCATAACGAGAACTAGTTGATTATGAAATTTCTCACATCGAGTTAAATAAATTTTGCAAATGTTTAAAAGCGAGGCTTGCCGAGCTCTTAAACATTTCAAAATTTATTTAATGAAATGTGAGAAATTTCATAATTAACGTGTTAAAGTTTTGGAAACTGTTTCTCTAATGACTTGATGAAAAACACCGAGGATTGTGTTCCGAATAAATTTGGCAGGAAATTTCACAAAACTTGTTCTCCTCTCTAGTGAGGAGAACAAATGTTTCCACACCGTTCAGGAAATGTGAAAACTGGAAAGAATTTAGAGAAATTTACACCTTAAATGTGTTAAACTTGAAAATTTAATTCATATAAGAATATTGTTTTGTTTCTTATCAAAAACTGTGACCTTATTCCAGAATTTCATTTAAAGTACAAGTATTAATACAATGTGCAATTCATTGTTAGGATCCAGTAATGTTTTATTAAGGTATTTGACTTTTTTCAAGTTACTGTATATAACAGTAGCCAAGATTTTGATTTTATAGGAAGCTATTTTACAAGAATTTCTTTTTATGTCCCAGTCGTTAGGTGATGGGGGCATTAAGTTTTACTCTTGTCCATCCTTAGGTACTTCCGAAGTTTCGTGTCAAGGCTTTCTCAGCTTGTGTATGCAGGAATGATTTGGTCTGAAGCTTTGGTATGATGAGTTGGTCTGAAGCTTTAGTATGATGAGTTGTACCGTATCGCCCCTTTTCAAGTCAGTCACTCATCTTATTCCTGATTGCTGATATATCTATATGGCTTGGACATCTGTGTCCCATGGACACATTTTCGTTTTTTTACATTTTGCTGACCAGGATATCAGAAATTCCGTTTCCACCTAGTAGGATCATGTACTGCATTATGCTAAATAAATGTCCACGGGCATTGTATTTTTATTTTGAAGGGGGGTTGCTCTTATTTAGTAAAGCAAAAACGGAGTAGAAATTACACAATGACTTGTAGAATTTGATATAACAAAGAATAAATAATTATTTTATGCTATGAAAACCACAATCCTCCAAGAATCAATTCAACAAATTGTTTTGTATATGACATTGTATATCATGTCAAATAAATCGTACTTTAAGTTCTGGTTAGCTCACCTGGCCTGAAAGGCCATGTGAGCTTTTGTCATCACTTGGCGTCCGTCGTC
>MJUU01000023.1:71385-90627 GCA_002080025.1 Modiolus philippinarum | reverse complement strand
TTTGGTTATAAACACAAACATCAGGGCTTAAAAGTTAAGATACAGAGCGATGTGTAAATCTTTCATTCGGAATACTTGACGGCATCGTTGACTTCAATGAAAAATCTTTACACTCGGAACAATTTCCCGCTCTTTCTGTTCTGATTAATGGAATAAATATAATAAATGACATAGCTATACATTTCAAACCTGTGTTAATTAAAAAGTATCGGTATCAACACATATATGTATGTGCGGGGTGTCAATTATATCCGGCACACCTGTGTATGTTATCTACCTGAAATTACGTAATTTATGTGACAAGGACTTGACAAAATCGTTCAGATGAAATAGTAGTAAATTTAAGTAGGAACATTTCAATTATGACATCTCTAATGATTGCTATATTATTTATATGCTAACTGTGTGATGACTTGTACATATAAAGACATATATAGTGTACAAACTAGGGACGCTAAAACGAAAAGCAAGGACAAATTTTTGCCAAAAGACAGTTGAGTTGAGTCCTTCAAGTTTTCATGGCATTTCTCAAGTTCTCTTTTCGTATAGATTGTTTTGGTTGTGGAAAAAAATATTAAAAGAAAAGTCCTACATAAAGTAGCTCTTTTTGTGACGTTTTTATTTATTTTATTTTGCTTGACATTTTCATCGCTTAACACTTTGTTTACCATTCGGCAAACCTCGACTGATTCTGGTACCCAACACCAAAAAGGAAGACGGACGCAACCGGCCCGACGCAACCAATACACAGACGTTAGATGGGGGTACGGAATCTGCCGAGTTTACAATTTACTGTGCAATGTAAAATAAAATCGATAGCGGAGAGGACCCAAATATTCGCATTACGCTAACAGTTATTAATTATCGTATGACACTACGGGGAGTGATTATCACATCGCCCGAGACAGAGATGCATGATAGATTTGACTTTGAAGTATGCCGCGTTTCTATTCCCTGTTAGTTATACAGTTCCCTGTTTAAAACGGTGTTTAATCCTATAATAATAAATAATTTAGCAAAATTTCATGCATCCAAAAAATATAATTACTTTTTATATTATTTGATTCTTATTTTTATAAATGGTGGGATAAACCGGTTTTATGGCGCACCAAACATACCCTTACATTGCAACAAGGTCCGATAGCAACTCAACAGATATTGCTAGGTCGTAGTCAGAAAAAGAGAAATGATCATCCCAGTACTTAGTAAAAAAACCTTGAATCAGGGTTTGAAAAACTTAATTTTTTCCCACAAGAGACTGATATCTTTTAAATATCTTTTTTAATGATCGTTTTAGACGAAATTTTGGGAAGCCTTGATTAGTTAGGCCGTCACGAAGAAAACTATGTCTAATGAGAAATCTGTATCATCGCTTAACAATTAACTTTGAAACATACACTCCGTAAGGGACCGACTATTTAACCTGGAGGGGGGTTATGGTTTTTTTTTTGGCAGAAAATTTTTTTCGCGCTTCGCGCGAAAAAAATTATTTATTTTTTTCACGTGTATCAACAAAATACTTTTTTTCAAAATTAACATTATTTTTTTAGGCAGAAAGCCTCCTTCAGACATTTTTTTTTCATCATTTTGGCAGCCAAAATATTTTTTTCACATAAAATCGGCTCCAAAATTTTGTTTAGAAAAAAAAACCATAGCCCCCCCCCCCCTTTTCAAGTTAAATGGTCGGTCTCTAAGCAGAATTGATAACTTGGAAATAAAATCGTTCCATTTAAGTAGATTTTAGTACTGAGATGACTCGAGATGTAGATCAAGTGGTCAAACGATCTTTATACATGGTATTTAAATTTACAAAATATGACACTGACACTCGCTTAGTAAATATAGAATATTACATGGGTAAATCCGTATCACATGCTGTATCAACCCGAGACGTCAATATCATCCCGAAGGCTTGCCTGAGGGATGATATTGGTCGAGGGTTGATACAGCATGTAATACGGATTTACCCATGTCATATACTGTTTATCATATATTTGAAAAAGAACATAGGTCTTAGTAGTTTTCTAATTAAAATAACACGTGACCTTTGATACAGATTTTTTAGGTGTGTAATAAAGGGTAGCAGCCGTGACTGATATCGATATCATCACGGGGTGAAGATACAGGACGAAACATGACGTCTGTATTACACATGTAGGATTCTTGTATTTATAACTAAATATATGATAAATCACTTTATCAGTACAAACATATAAATTTCTAGTACAATTTTGAAACATTAATTGAATGAGATTGCAGGAGACCACACTAGACTAACGTTTGATTTTGGTCCAGAATTTTAAGTAAAAAGTTCCCTCTGAATATCGGTCACCTTGATTCCGAAATATTGGCTGTATACATATATCCCTCTGAAAACTGGACAACTCTATTTTCTGACAATAATATCAATCGGTTGCATGTCGATCAACTTATCAATTAATGAATTTTGAAATATCGCCTGTATCAGAAATATAAATAAACAAGAATGAGGGTAATAACAAAATTAACGAACAATATTAAGAAGCATACATAAAAATCTTTTGTTCTCAAGAATTGTAATACGTTTGTTTTGAGTATCGAACAACTTTCTTTATCCTCGAATTTCATTGTCATTTTGTACTTTGCAATCTGTGTTTCTTTAATTCTGTTACTATAAGTTTTTCATTCTTAAAGTTGTTAGTATGGATATTTTATACCAATTCGTTTTCACACAGCTTTATCTTAAGCGAATTTTCGCTGTCTATGCTGTTTTGTTGTATACTGGTATCTTCTATTGTTTATTTTAGTTTCTGGATGCCTTGTTGTAATTCACATTTCTCTAAACACAATTGATGCACATCCTTTCGTCATTTATTTGAACTTTTTGCATGTTCTAAAATGCATTATTTTTAAATTTAATTTCACTGTTTAAGTTCAAGATTTCTAGGCGGAATCTGCTTTAAAAGTCTATAACTGTTTTTATAGAAAAAAGAAGGGAAACGGGGAATGTGTCAAAGAGACAACGACCCAAAGGGTAGCAACAACAAAACTAAACTACTTGTCATTCAATCAAATAAATGGGAATGTTTCACATGTCTTTTGAATAATAAAATTATGGATCACTTCGTCTCTCTATTGTTTTAAAGACAATAGACTTGCAATCTTTGATGACACGTCCTAATTTTCTGCAACAAAAGCATATTTGTCCACGGTATTTTTCCTTATTTGATGTATATCTGTGTTTTAGACGAAACAATGTTTATTCCTCTAGTTTGTGGTTCATGAAAGTTGTTCCATCTCGCATATCCGAAAAAAAAATAGTTCATTACCGAATTACATTGTCGAACACAGTATTTTGCTGTTCAAATTGACACCAAATGACGACAATTTGTCCGGGTTCTCCACCATTTTATGTAATGTGAAATTATCGGGGAAATAGCAGGTAAATTTTCAAATAAAATAATTCAAAATAAGATAAATAATCTATTGAATAATTGACAAAGTAAAATTCATTAAAATCAACAGAATAATAAAATCCAAAATCAAATCAAATCCACTTATTTTAAAGTCACTCCTCGGAATTCCAAATTCAATATGCTTGCAGGTAGGGAATCCAACCTAATGTCCCTTTCTAACTGTCCAAATTTATAACTAGAAAACACAAGGGGACTTTATAAACATAAGTGGGTGATATAAAACGGATAGTGGTTTTTATGAAATAAAAACGATACGCTAGGCTATGGAATAGCCTTGGATAGAAAATTGCGTGTTTGATTGACAAGGGTGTGGTGGATCATGATGTATTTGTATACTTAAATCAATACTTGAAGTAAGCCTTTCTCGGTACTTCTTTGTAATTTCTTCTATTGGTCTGCACATGTGATAAAACAGTCACTGATTCAATCAAACCTCTCATTTAGTTTCTTGCTTTTGTTTTTTTTGGGGGTTTTTTTTTGTTTTTGTTTTTGCATTCTCCTAGAATGCTGCTTTTTAATCTTTTATCCCTCAACAGAGACAAACTTTGTTAACTAAAATGTATACATGTATCGAAGCAGTGCATTTGTGTAAATGCTTTCTATCAATTCTGAGCATTTAATACTTCAACTATGGTTTCAGGTTTCACAGACAATCCTTACAACCAATGTAACTGAGGGTTTTTTCTAGAGCAGCATGCTTTGACCACAACATGTTGACAACAATTATAAATATGCATCTAGTTAGTACTTGCTTAATTTAATGTGATTGATACAATAATTAACCTTTTACAGCACACACAATTAAACACAGTATCTCTTTATTCTTCCGCAAAAAAAAAAAACGGAATTCTATCTCTTTCCAACTTTCGTTCTCCATTGCCTAAGTATCTCCACAAACTACAATCACGCTTTGTTTAACACAATTGAAAAGTCTTTATAGTATTTATATATTATAAATTATTGCGCAATACCTCGCCTTTATTTCTTAACTTCTGGTTTTAAATTTATACATTACTGTTCTTATTCTTTTTATCATATCTATATTTATAAATCTGGCTAATTTAAGCGCATACCTGCCAACTTTCACGATTTTGGCGTGATCTACACGATTTTTACCTTCTGTCACGATGTCACGATCGTGAAACAAAAATTTGGCATAAAACACGATTTTGAAGAAATTCACACGAAAAAATGTTTGTTTACACGATTTTGGATGTTGAAAGGGAGATAATCCAAATTTTCGAAAGGGAGTTAACCACATTCTCGATATTAGCCAATCAGAATCGGTTTTACATCGATCACGCGGTTTTTTTAGTGATTGGAGCCGGCATGTTAACAATCGAAAATATGACGAATTTCGTTGATTTTTTGTTGATTTTAAAGCTTCGGCGACATATTTAAAGTTATGTAAATGGATGGACCACCGGCAATCATAGTGAACAGTTCTTGAATTATTAATCAAGGTTCACAATCCCTGGTACAACGAGCTGCAAGCACCACACTTCACAGTTCCGTGGATGGCTATGCGAATGACTTTGTCGTCACAAGTTCCCCGTTCTGCAGAGTTTGCATAGTTGAACTGAGTAGCATTAACGACATTAACAAACATATTGGTACTGTAATGCACGAAAGGTCACTCAAAATCCCAGAACACCACTCTTTTGACTGAATCAGAAAAGACAAAAAATATTTTAAAAATGTAATGCTTGCTTTATTTGTAGAAGAATGGAATAAAAGGAGAAATGCAGTAAATGTACATCAGGCAAATTATAAAGGAGAGAAGAGAATGGTTTCATTAATATGTTTGCAATCTTTAATTTTCCCCAAAATAGTCAACTGTAAATTAAAATAACATGTACAGCAACATAGTGATTAACAGCAAACACTGCTTTTGTTTCCCTTAAACAGTTAAAACTAAGTTAGAATTTAACAGAACAAACACCAAATGGTCCAAAAACAGTTCAAAACTGATTTATTTGACCCAAAATATTTAAGAACCAGCAGAAATACCCAAATCAAAATAAAAGAGGAATGTCTTGCCTCCCTCAATAAAAGGTAAAGTCTTCTATAACACCTAGGTGTTTGTATTTGATAAAAATAGCATCAAGTATTAGACAAAAAAAACTTCGCGCAAAACACCGCGAAATCTCACACGACTAAAAAGGAAGGTCGCGCATAAAAACCCCCATGGAGATTTTCAAAAGTTGGCAGGTATGTAAGCGATATTGCAATACCAATCCCATCATCCTCTGCAAACCTGTTCCCAGTACCACCTATAGTAAATGTTTATAATACTTTTCAACTTCCAAAAGGAAACAGAAAAATTAAACCCCGCCCCGTTTTATCAGGACGAAACTGGACGCCATTTTGATTTTAGAGAATCTGAATTCCTATTGCTCAATAGTCTTCTGCTCATGCGTTCTCCTCACTGCGCAAGCGTACTCCTCACTTTCCCCCAAGAACTATCTATATAGCTAGGCTATTACATAGCCTAGCTAATTAGATTATACACGTTTCTCATTAAATGTCAATACAAACAAACAAAAGAATACAGAAATTAATTAAAAGGGCACTTAAAACATGATATCTTAAATTTGTACAATGTGTGAAAATTAGACCCATCTGACACCATGACAACAGGAATCAAAATTTAAAGTGCAAAAAGAAAAAGTAGATGCAACACCACTGGATAAACTGGGGTGGTACAAATTGTGATTTAAACCGTTGTTATGTTATTATGTTATTCTGTTTTGATTTAAGAAGAGGCTTACAAGAGCCTGTGTCGCTGACCTGGACCATGGCTTTAGTTTCAGAGAAGAAAATATCTGAATGTATTCCCCATAGGATCCTATATTAAATCATGTTGCACTGCGGAAATTTTGCATGAGGTGCGAACGTAGAATTTACAAACTATGAAGAGGACCACCAAAGCGCTATTGTGACCAAGTTTGGTACCTATTGGCATAATGGTGTCAGATGACAAAACATTTGAACCAAAATCATAAACCTAGAATACATGGTAATATAAGAATCACATACATACAGAGAAGGCAGACGACGAAGACGAAACAAACAGAACATAACACAAACGTCACAAAAAATTTAAACAACTAGCAATATGAACCCCTTGAACTATTTTCCACACCGGCGGCCGTCTGGGATGAAGTACGAACATTGAAATCACAAACTTTGAAGGGGATCAACAAAGGACTGTTATGGCAAAGTTTGGTTCCAGTTGGCTCAGTAGTTTCAGGAGAAGATCTTTGAATGCATTTCCCATAGGGTACTGTGGTAAACTATATTCCAACTGACATTCATCTTGGATGGGGTATGAACATAAAAATCACAAACTTTTAAGGGGACAATCAAGGAGAATTGTGACCAAGTTTGGTTTCAAATGTCTTATTTGTTTTAGAGGAGATGATCTCTGAAGGAATTTCCCATAAGGTCCTATGTTAAACTATGTTCCGCGCTGGTGGCCCTCTTGGATGAGATGCAAACACAAAAGGGGACCAGCCGAGGACTGTTGTGCCAAAAGTTTGGTTCCAATTGGTTCGGTATTTTCAGAGCAGAAGATCTTTGAATGCATTTCTCTTTGTGTCCTTCTGTCTATTAAACTATACTAGTATGTTTCCCGCTGGCGGCTGTCCTTGTTGAGGTTAGAAAATAAAAACTTTGAAGTTGACTACCCAAGGACTGATGCGACCAAGTTTGGTTCTCATTAGCTCAGTGGTTGCAGAGGAGATTTTGTGATGCAATTCCAATGAGTCCTTCGTTAAATTTAGTTCCGCGCTGGCGGTCATTTTCGATGTGGTAAGAACATAAGCATTACAAACTTTTATTTAGGGGTTATCCAAAGACATTCTGATCAAGTTTGGTTCCAATTAGGTAAGTAGTTTCAGAGGAGAAATCCGTTAAATGCTTTTCCCATGTTCTATGTTACACTATGTTCTACACTGGCGGCCATCTTGGATGAGGTACGAAAATTAAAATCATAAAATTTGAAGAGGACAACCCAAGGACTATTATGACGAAGTAGAATGTAGAAATGCAAACAGTAAATTCCCAATTTTCATTTTGATGATAAAAAGCCACTTTGAGGGGACAACCAAAGACTGTTTCAAATGGCTCATTAGTTTTAGAGGAGGAGATCTCTGAATGCATTTCCAATAAGGTCCTTATGTTAAACTATGTTCCCTGCTTGTGATCATCTTGGATGAGGGACCTGAAGATCATCCAGGAACTATTGTGACCTAATTTGGTTTCCATTTGCTCAGTGGTTTCAGAGGAGATAATCTTTGAATGAATTTCCCGTAAGGTCCTATGTTAAACTATGTTCCGTGCTGGTGACCCTGTTGGATGAGGTGAAAACACAAAAAGGGACCAGCCGAGGACTATTGTGCCAAAGATTGATTCCAATTGGCTTTGTATTTTCAGAGAAGAAGATCTTTGGATGCATTTTCCTTCGGGTCCTTCTGTTAAAGATGTTCCCCGCTGGCGCCATTTGGTGTGGTTAGAAAATAAAAATCATAAACTTTGAAGGGGACTACCCAAGGGCTGTTGTCACCCACTTTGGTTCTCACTAGGTCTGTAATTGCGGGGGTTAAGATCTTTGAATGATTTCCCATCGAGTCCTACGTCAAACTTAGTTCCGCGCTGGCGTCAATTTTGAATGAGGTACGAACATAAACATCACAAACTTTTAAGGAATGTTGTGACCAAGTTTGGTTCCAGTTAGGTCACTAGTTTCAGATTAGAAATTCGTTAAATGAATTTCCCATAGGGTCCTATGTTTCACAGTCACTATGTTCGACGCTGAGGGCCATCTTCGATGAGGAACAAAAATTAAAATCATAAACTTTGAGGGGGACAACCAAAGGCCTATTGTGACAAAGATTAGAAATGTAAAAATCAAAACGGTTAATTCCAAATTTTTCATGTTGATGAATAAAAAGCAACTATAAATCTTAATGTTAGAAACATACAAAGTCAAAAAAAGTTTGAATATATATGTTTACTCAATTGTAAGTTGCTCATTTAACATTTAAGAAATAAAACATGGCCGCCATACTATATTGTCATTATAACATGGGCTCGAGTTGTTTTTGCAAATATTTTATCCCGAGCGTTAGCGAGGGGTAAAATATGCAAAAACAACGAAAGCCCATGTTATAATGACAATATAGTATTTGGCGGGTATGATTTATTTCGATTCTGATATGGAAATTTCACCCATTTTATACCCGAAGCGAGCAGCGACTATCTAATTGTTCCGTAACATTTTGATTTTGATAAACAAATACACGGACAAAAAACTTTCCACAAATACAACAAAAACTTACTTTCGTTTGATGAAATTGCTTATTTAACTGTAGAAAATGCCTCAAGTCCTCTTAATCTCAATTCAAACTTTCCATTCGACGCTGCTTACGAACCGGACATTACGATATTATTTGTGACGTCACAAGTAGGAAAATTAAAGTTTGTCCTGAACATTGCCTTTTCAAGTAAAAAAATTCCATAATGAATTTCGGAAACAAATTTAATTAAAACAATTGTTAGTGGATGGTAGATGATTTTGACAGTTAAAATGAAAAATAGATTCAAAATATGCAACAGAAACTAAGCATCTTTTGCGCATGTGCTAAGAGTGTTATATTAGTATTATAACATGACTCTATTTACAAAGCTAATACAGGAAGCCATATTAGAATCCCGGTTTTACTTTACAGGGTGTACGTTTCATCATTGTAATGAGTAGTTATTGTACGCTTGATACATTGCTTTTTGTCCGATTTTTGCCTTCTAAGCTGATCACCCTATCAGTTTTACTTTGTTCATTTTGGATTTTTTTCGAGTGGTTATTGTATGTTTAGCATCCAATCAATTTCACTTCATACAATTTAGCCTTGTTTTTACTGTTTTGTGACCTTGAACATCCAATAAACATTTTACCTGTCGTTGTGAAGGTAATGGAATATGGACACTGTATACCAATATCCATAGTGTTAAGATGTGTTATCAGATGCCCGAAGCTGTTCAGTATGTGTAATGTATGAATATCTAGATTAGTAACAATAATATTATCAGAAGGAGTTGTTACTATGGAAGCTGGTTTGAATGGCTTTTCTGGAGTGTTGACACTGGGATGCCCAGTATAAATAGTAATGATATCTCCATGCTGTCCTAACACCACTAATCTGCCAATGTCATCACTTGATACCGTATCCACCACAAAAATGTTTCTATTTTTAGTACTAGTAATATCCCTGGGATATTTAAATATAGGTTGGTTGTTTCTATAGTTTTCATAAATTGTCTTATGTACACCGTCCTTGTCCATCATGATCACAGCTCGTTTTCCTGACACCGGAAATGGTTTACCTTTATCCATAACCCCTACTATAACTTTATTGTCACTGGTTACATGCACTGCAGTGAATACTTGAGGATATATATTGTAGTTAGTATCCGTGAGTGTATTTGTACTACAACTGATCTGTTCAAGCACTGGCTTACGAAAAGGAGCAAAGAGAAGATCATCGGACACACTTCCCATGGCAACGACCTTTTCATTGAAATTAGATATGACTTTCAGAGTTTTGTCTTCAGGTAGTACTCTTTGTACCAAATGTTGGTTACTGATCCATAACTGTGAATCCACACAGGGTGCCATGAACAGAGCCGCAGATATATCCGTAGTATAATCCCGTTCTACCTGTAATTGTATGTTTGTCGGTAAATGGTGTAAATATCCGACATTTAACTGACAGATTTCTCCTGGTATATAACTTGGCATGGAAGGGAAATTTAACTCCACTGATTCTGCTGTCTCCATCTGGTTACTCGTCTCAAAAATTATTTCTGCATCTTTGGAATTGATGACGTCTTCAATAAAGATTTCCGTCTCCATCTTGTTTTTCTCGAAATCGGTAATTTTATTTTCCTCCTCTTCAAGCAAGTTCAATAATTTTTCCCATTTCTGATCAAGTTCTTTCAACAGATGTTCAGTAAATCTGTCAATTTGCCTTTTCATTGATACGTTGTTGGTTTGGATTTTCTCTTTGGTCTCTATATATTTATAATTTTCAGCTTCTTTTGTTTCCATAATTTTGGATTTGCTATTTGCAATTTTAGTCTTACGTTTAATTTGTTCAGCCTTAAGCCTTTGTACCTGAATTTGATATCCTTCACTGATCTCCAGAAAAGCATGGCCATTGTGACGTCTAATTATGCATTGAGGGCATACTAATAGGTCACATGACCGGCAGAACATAAAACAAATCTGATTTTTATGAACTTTACATGAAATATTATTAAAATTAACTTCTTCAGAATGGCCTATATCCTTGATGTCCATCACTTTATGGTTTTCAGCGTTTCGGAGATTTGGATGTATCTTCTCTTTACATCTGTTACACATCAGTATATTACAGTCCATACATTTCCAGGATATCTTTGCCTCTGTCTCACATAACTTGCAGGAAGCAGGAATTTGTCCTTTTCGGAAAGACTGAGACGATGCCATTGTATATTTCAGGGTTATTACTTGTCTCTTGTTCTATTTAACTCTCACTGTTCAATATAAATGTACATATAATATGTTATGATAAAGTATATTATCTATATTGAGATGACTGGTTAATCTTTATCTCATGATTGTGTGTCTAAAGTTTAATCTTAACATGTGAGAAAGTAATTGTTTCTCATGTGTTCATTTCCTAATTATCCATCCAAAAATGAGCAAACAGTTTTAATTGAAGTAGCGGGAAGAGCGAGGGTGTTAGCCAAATATATCTTGATGTGCAAGCAACGAATATTTTTCCTATATGGTACGTTTGGGAAATTAAAAAGGGTTGGGACTGCAAAAGAAACTCTATATTTATGAAATTGACATTTTGAATGTTTTTCACTGTAGCATGGGGGTGGTAAAGGGGGGTCCCCAGCACGAAAGAACGTGCTTAAAAATTGCCGAAAACGAAACACGAGTGATAAAAATGGCCAATCACGAAACACGGAAAATTGCTGCTCGTAGTTCGCCGAAAACTTGAGATGTCATTATCATTTATGGTAATTCATGCATTTTTTTTTACATGAAAGCTTAAAATCAATGAAAATCCGTGCAATTTTGCTCTGTGATACTTTCCGGTACCGTTATGTACAGATCGTTACAATTCTAATTGTAACAAGTCCCGATTTTTTTACAGGAAAATATACACGCACGAAATATAAAATGTCCAAAACGAATCACGAGCTCAAAATATGGACAAAAACGAGGCACGTGAAATAATGCCAACACGAAAACACGAAGAATAAAAACTCAAAACACGAAAACACGAATTTATAAAATGCCAAAAACGTTGCACGAAAATAACCCTTTACCACCCTCTAGCATGTGTATCTCAAAAACTATCATCATCAGCGCCATGAAACTTCGCAGGAAGGTTGTGCATCATGTAAGATATAGAATTCCACAGCAAATTTCAGAATAAATACTTAAACCATGGAAGTTTACCAGAAATTCAAAACTTTTCAGAAAATCATATTTTCTATTGATAGATACATTTTGAATACAGCTATGTGGAATACTTGAAAAAACTGGAAACCCCGTCATTTTTATAAGGGCTGTAAATTGCTTTTAATAGATAATGGAGGATCGGTTGACATGGAAACCAAGCCAGAAATGTTGAGTTGTGAGAAATAACAAAATACCGAAGCTACTGTTAGCTTCTGCATATGCGCATTTCCAAAACTTATGTCTCCTCAGATCAAATCAAAGCATTTGGAAATCCATATATAAAAATATCAGTTAAAGCCGACAGAGAAAAAAAAATAGTGACCAATGGGATCTAAACAGAAAAGCTAATATCGGCTTAGGATAGAGCTATGCAAGAAAGAGATACTCCTTACTTTTGAACAAAAACAGTAACTTCGGTAATTTGGATTTCTAAATGTTTTGATTTTATATGCACTAAGGGGACATGAGTTGTCGAAATGCGCATATGCAGAAACTAAATTAACAAACTTCGGCATTTCATCATTTATTACCACTCAGCCGATGCCTGCACGAAATGTTAAGCTTTCAGCAATACCTGTTCAGATTTGTTTCTAAAAAGAGTCTCACAGTGCCAAGAAATCTGATATGGGTTTGGAAGTTTCTCTTTGCGAACACAGTTATTTGATTCTAATGCTGCTGATGAGAGGTTACTCCTTGAAACATGTGTGCAGCATAACAAATTAATTTTGTTTTTATGCAACTTTGTTTATATTTGTATTTTATTTAGAGCATTTTTCTAGAGATCATTAGCACTGACCTTGTCATCAATTCGGTAAAGAAGCTTTTATATGAAAAGTGAACAACAATTGGTCGTATACGTACGTCTTATTAATGGTGAAAAAAAAACTATGTGCTATCTCGTGTTTTGATATCTCAGTTTAGTGTGCTGTGGTTTGAATAAATAAAGCTGCCCCAAAATTTTGTGCATCCAAAAAAAATCGTTGAGTAATTTTGTCATATTTTGAAGAAATTCTTATCCATTATATACTGAACAAAACAAGTTAAGCAACACGTTTTCAACAGTTTTAAATTTCAACAAAAGTGCTTAAATGCTAATAAATTCTGATCTCAGCTAGAAATTTTTGATATTTGCTTTCATTCAACTCTAAAAAATTCTTTTTGTCAGGTAGGGCCATATCAAATTATAGTCTGAAAATTAACATAGACTTTTTCCCATAAGCGATTTTCATTTTTTGCAAAAGGTGCAAGAATCACTTTATGATAATCGTTACATAACCAGTTCTTGAAATCAAAAACCTTTTTGTTTGCTTCTCGTTCGTTGCATAATAATGAAAAATCTGGCATTTTTTCCATAACCCCCTTTTCCAATGTTTTTCTTTTTGGGTCGAGTTTGCAAAGGATTAACGCAATTTTCAAAATTTATGGACAGATGTAATGCTAATGATTAGTCGAACTCAAATACAGCTCAGAAATGTAAAAATAAATCTATGAATTTAAATTTGGTAACCTGAAAAATAAACGCTTTTTACACCAATTTTGCAAAATCTTCAAAGGCAAAATCAGACACAATTCACAAACAAGATAATAGATTTTTTGAGTAATTTCTTGTAAAGAACTAAATGCCTAAGTTACTGTGAATATGGCTATTTTATGTCTCTCCAGGACAGAATAAAATGTAGGTTTGTCTCAAAACTTGTGAAGGTATTCCTTGGTTCCATACAAGATTCAGTCTATATTTCTCCAACAAAGATTTATCAAATCTTTTTTAACTTGGTTGTTTGTTCACCAACAACATGATTCAAATTCAAGGATTTACAAATGAGTCTAGGAAGAGGATTTGAATTTTTCACAGTAAATCTATAGCATTTTATTTTTTACTCAATTACTCGTAATTTCTGTATCTATTTGTTTATGGTTATAATTTAATCGCTTTTTGTGTGTGTAATTTATAATTGTATTGTTTAAATTGTATTGTTTTGGCTCTGGCTGAATTAGAGGATCCAAAGAGTCTGTAACCACCCAACAGGCTAGACCAGGAATAAGCAAACATTATAATCAAAGTTCACCTGTGGCATTTATTTTGGCTTCATGATCAGCTAAATAGTTCACCTGTCAAAAATCATTTAAACATTTAACAAGAGGTAATATGTAAATTCATTTTCAGCTATAGCAGCCATCTTGGTTGGCAAACAGTCATCTGATATAATTTTGAAATGAATATTTCACCATCTTAGTTGCAACTGTGCAATGTTCCAAACCAGGTGAATTCCCATAAAGTTTAGTATTAAACTATGTTGGGTTTGATTTGTCAGATCTAAAAGAAATGAGCAATTTTGTTGAGATCCTTTTTTACACCACTCCATCACATCTTGGATCCATTGGCACCAATAATAAATAATCATGATCAGATCAAAATGTGTTGTCATTAACCTATTTCTCTAAAATCAAGGTGTTAGGGTAGATAAAGGCATAACTTAATAAACATTTTAGTCAGTACTGTTACAAAATTTTGTCCTTTTGTAAAAAGAAATCTTTGTAACAAAAATTACATTTCTATATACAGTTTTTCACAGAGGGATAGATTGATGACAGATACTAAAGGATGGCATGGACTCTTGTAGCCTTGTAGTCTAAGTGAGCTTAACAAAAAGCTGATAGTGCCAAAATATTTCAAGGGGAACTTATCTGAATAACAAATTCATTTATAAAATGATAAAGTTCAATTAGTGAAGTCTTCTAAGTAAACTAATATACATACACAAAAGTGAAAGTGGATACAAATAGTTAAGGCCATAATAAAATAATTCCTAGATTCTCATCCATTTATTTCTCAAAATTTGGGGCAGGCAGGCAAATTTTATTTTATTTTTTTTGTCAAATTTTGCAAAAAAAAAACAAGAGGCTCTCAAGAGCCTGTATCGCTCACCTGGACCATGGCCAATACTTCAAAACAACTTATATGTTAAAGGGCCTCATTTTCAAACTATGTAACTAAACATTTATGTTATATGATCCAACTTTAATTTAACTATTTTCCCTATTGCATGCCATCTAGGATAAGGGATGGATCTGCAGGACACAATTTTAAAGAAAATTAAGTATTGTGCCAAAGTTTATTTCCAACTGGCCANATGGTTTTAAAGAAGAAGATCTTTGAATGTACTCCTATATTAAACTTTGTTTCCCATTGGTAGCCAATTTGCATAAGGTGCAGACTTGAAATACATCTGTTTTGAAGGGGACCTTCTAAGATACATTGTTACTAGCCAAGTTGTTTCAGATAAAAAATTCTTTGTATGCTCTTTCCATACAGTCGAGTAATAAATTAAGTTCCCTGCAGATGGCCATGTTGGATGACATTTAGGCATAAAAGTCAAAATACATATATATATTATAGTCAGCACCTCATAAGCATCATCCATGCCAAGTTCCGTTCAAATCCATTCAGGTTAATTTCAAAAAACTGCTCACTAAGGCTTTATTTACTAATATTTTTAACATTAAGCAGTCTATGAAGCTAATAACATACATGACAGCAGAGATCATAGTGATTCGCCACTAAAGACCCAGTAATGTACACAATATGTTTACATAGGAAAATCATTATAACATGAAATAAGGTAAAGATTAATAAAGTATTTTTGCAAAAAATTGCAGAAATTTGCACAAAAACACTGTTTTTGCTCTTAATTATGGAAGAAATATTTATTTAATGAAGTGATAGTAGGGAATTTCTCTAAAGCTTAAAAGAGAAAACTTAACTAAAGAAGATTTGAACACAGAATTTAAAGGGAAATAACCCGAATTTAAAGGGAAATAACCCATAACCATATGGCATTGGGAAAAAAAAGAGAAAAAAAATGGTGAAAAACGGCCAATAAATCATACAAAGGCCTCTGGATTTTCTTCAAAATTTCAGAGTATGTAGATCTTGATATGCTGAACATATTTTTAATTTACACTTCACCTCTATCTGTTACAGTTTTTGAAATAAAAAATAAAAAATGCACAAATTTTGAAAAAATTACGGAAAATGGGCTATAACTCTCAGACGGGTTTCCAATTTTCTTCAAAATTGCAGAGCAGATAGATCTCGGCATTCTGAACATTTTTACCCCATGTCAGATTTTTGATATCTGCATCGGTTTTTGAGTTATTGGCTAAAAACTGCAATTTACCCCTAGGTTCTATTTTTAGCACCAGCGGCCATGTTTTTCATCGGATCATAATAAAATGAGGATCGTTTGTACAGGACCTGTCATAGATGATTACTATAAAGTTTCAAACCAATCCCTCCAGTAGTTTCAGAGGAGAAGATTTTTAAAAGTGAGCTAACGACGGATGGACAGACGGATGGACAGACGAACGGCGGACGCAAAGTGATGGCAAAAGCTCACCCTGGCATAGCCAGGTGAGCTAAAAAATTATATATTTTTATCAAATTTTGCAAAAAAAAAATGTGGTCATTTTAAAAGAAATTTACCCAAATTGGCCAAAAAATCAAAAATAGAATTTTTTGAGGAGGGTGAAAAAAATGGGGGGATAAGAATCTAGGATATTTTTTTTTTTGTGGCCTAAATGGAGGACATGAATAAAAAAAATATATTTCCTTACTACCTAAGCTCATTTCATGGGAAATTGCAATAGACATTCTTCCAAAAGTCAAATTCTGGAATGTTCCGGCTATTAGAATGGTGGGTCAAAGAGGTGAAACGGGGTAAAAATGGCGTCCAATGAGTATGGGAGCAAAGGGAATAAATTATTCTATCAACATATATTAGGTATTTATAATTGTTTAATAGCTGAACATGTCATTAATCAACATTTTACAACAGGCGAGCCATTTCCAACCAATTTATTTCAGGTCAAGAAAATAAATAGGAGAATTCCTAGATTACGCTCAACTGACGTTTGAAACCAGTTTCCAGTAGATTTGGGGTAAGATAACCCAATAAAGGGCTACGCCGAGCGCAGCATGATACGACTGCAGCATGTCGAATACTGAAACTTGAACAAGTGTAATTCAAAATAAATGAGGACACAGTAAAGAGCTTGATACAGTAATTAAATGGACCAAATAAAGAGCTTGAATCAGTTGCAATTTTTGGCACCTTTGGCCCCTTTAGCTCGGAAACGGTAAAAGCTATGCCAAATTTGTTGACATACTACTGAAAGCTTATATCAAGAAGAATCCAAAGAAAAAAACTGATCGAAATCCGATGAATAATAAAGATTTCAAATATTTCGAAAAATTACAATTTTGGCCCCTTTGACTCCTTGTAGCTCGAAAATGGTAATAGCTATGCAAAATCCACTGACATACTTACCTACAGCTTACATCAAGAGGAATCCAAAGAAAAAAATGCTATTGAAATCTGATGAAAACTGAAGATTTCACATATTTGCAATTTTGGCCCCTTTGACCCCTTGTAGCTCCGAAACCATAAGAGCTACGCAAAATCCGTTATATCAGGAGGAATTTAAAGAAAAAAATCCCATCGAAATCCGATGAAAAATAAAGATTACACATATTTCGATAATTTGCAATTTTGGCCCTTTTGACCCTTGTAGCTCGGAAACGGTAAGAGCTATGAAAAATCCGTTGACATTGCACTGAAAGCTTATATCAAGAGGAATTCAAAGAAAAAAATCCCATCAAAATCTGATGAAAAATAAAAATTTTAGGTTATCTGTAAATTTACGATTTTTGCCCCCTTTGGCCCCTCATAACTCGGAAAGGAAACAAATTATCAAAAATCTGATGCTGCAGCACCTTTTTACTTTTCATAAGGAATCCATTGCAAAAAACCGCATCAAAATCGGACTAAAAATAAAAAAATTAAATTTTTAAAATCCGTTGGCATACAACTGATTGGAAATTACCTCAGGAGCACACTGAAAGAAACCCCATCAAATCCGATAATTAATAAAAATTCTACAGCTAAATAGGTGAAAACACCAAATTTTGCCCTTTTTGGCCCCTATTTTAAAAATGGGAGGGGCCATAATAACCAAAACCAATCCACACCTCCCTTTTGTGCCAAGGAACATTGTGTTGAAATTTCATAAGGATTGATCAACTTGAACTTGAGTTTTTGGCCTTGAGTTATTGGCCAAAACTTAAAGTGTCTACAGACAATGACGCCGACGAAGACAACAACGACGACGACAGCGCCATACCATTATTCTATACGACCACAAAATTTTTTGCGGTCGTATAAAAACTCGAAAGTGGAATATCGTCTATTTAATAACAACAATAATATCTATGATATGTTTAACTATAAAATATTGTTCTGCAAAAGAATTGAATCTATAGATATATTACAAAAAGAAAAATCCAGAGACAAGACAACATGAGGCTCTCAACAGCCTGTATAGCTCACCTGGGCCATGGCTGACATGGAGAGTCCAAAAAACCTCAAAGATAAAAAGCTTATTTTCAAGTATGTTTATAGACCTTGATGTTATTTGCTTCAAGGCCTGAACTATTTCCTGATGGCAACAATTTTGGATGGTGTGAAGACTTAATAGTCACTCTTTTGAAGGGAACTAACTAAGGATTTGAAAAAATGTTAAGTTCCAATTGGTTTAGCAGTTTTCGGAAATCTTTACATATGTTTTCCCATAGGGTCCAATGTTAAACTAAGATCATTGCTGGCACCCATCTTGGATGAGGTGTGGACTTGCGGGGCACTTCATAAAGGGGACCACCCAAGAGCTATTGCAACAAAGTTTGGATCCATTCACCATGTAGTTTCAGAGGAGAAGATCTTTTGAATGCTTCCAACAGGGTCTAATGTTAGACTATGCTCCTTGCTGGCAGCAATCTTGGGTGTAATGTGGACTTTCCAGACACAATTTTCAAAGGGGCTAACAAAGGACTTTTGTGACCAAGTTTGATTCCAATAAAAAGATCTTTTCATGTTTTATCATAGGGTCCAATGATAGACTAAGCTCCCTGATGGTGACCACCTTGGATGGGGTTGGAAAACTTGACCATGTTCAATGAAATGTAGTCCTTAACATACTGAATGTTTTTATATCCTGCCACACGAAGTGGCATGGTATTATGTGATACCCTCAGTCGTGTGTCCGTCCGTCCGTCCGTCCGTCTGTCTGTCCGTCCGTGCCTTGTGAACGAAATATCACAAGATCTTCAAACTTTGTATGCAAGTTGTTTACCACAAAACTCAGGTCAAGTTCGATTTTGGGTTCAGAGGTCCAAGGGGTTCTGGAGTTATGCCCCTTGAAACTTTGAAATTTTGC
>MJUU01000023.1:26730-40813 GCA_002080025.1 Modiolus philippinarum | reverse complement strand
GTTGCCAGGTGAATTCCAAAAAATAAGTGGTCTTTGAGACTTTCAGGATATTTACCAAAATTGGAATCACATTTTCGAATTCTAAGATTTCAGAATTTTTATTTTTTCCAAATACTTGCCAAAATATAAGATTATATGCCAAAATGTCTAAAAATATCAGTCTATGACATTTTCAGGAAATTTACCAAAGTTGGAACCGGAATCAAAATTCTGAAAGCTTATTGCCCATCTACAGACTATATGCAACATTTTGCAACAAAATTAAATCCATAAATCCAAAAATGTAGGCCTAGTTTGCGTCGCATGCCATATGTGTCACAATCCACTTTTTGTGGTCTTTGTCAAATCGACATCTTGGGGCCTCTTGTTTGCATCAAGATAGAAATCAAAAATCCGAAAGCTTATTGCGCATCTACAGACCATATGCAACAATTCTACAACAAAATTAAAACCCTAAATCCAAAAATGTAGGAGGAGTTTGCGTCGCATGCCACATGTGTTAAAATGGACATCTTGGGGCCTCTTGTTTGCACCAAGACCAATATCAAAGATCCGAAAGCTTATTGCGCATCTGCAGCATATATGCAACAGTTCTATAACAAAATTAAAACCCTAAATCCAAAAATGTAGGAGGAGTTCGCGTCGCAAGCATGTGTGACGGACGGACGGACGGACGGACGGACGGACGAGGCCAATGACAATATTCATTCGAAAGTGTGGGGATAAAAAATCACTCACAAAAATTAGTTGATTTACAGTACACAATAGAATAAAGATGATTTTGTGGTTCTACATCTTTGAGTCAATGCACAAAGCCTCCTATAATGAGCAAAATTTAAATCGATGAACATAAAGTTTAATTTTCAATGCTTTTGAACTGAATCTACAATAAAACCAAGGTTGGCAAAAGTAAATGTTTTACCTGTCTGCACTTGTCATTCTATCTAATATATGGTTGAGAAACATGTCTATTGACAAAAACTTGATATGGTTATTAATCAAATTATTTGACCTGATTGGTCATGGTTAAATTATATGGATTTTTAGTTTTTAACTTACCTGAAAGACAGAGAAAACATGGTCATACCCAATCTATTTAATAAATCTGAGCAATACTAGGCTGCAAAATAGAAGCCATGGTCACACAAATTTATGTTGGTTAGAAAGCACTTTATATACTGTGGATGTACTTTTATTCGTGGACATCAATTTTCGTGGTTTTCATAAATATCACAATTTCATGGGTACTTACATTTGTGGTTTCGAATTCTATCCATTAAAAATTTAGGGAAAACTGTATTTTGTTGGGAAGTTTAATTTCATTGTTTTAGTGAACCATGAAATCCACCAAAATTGGAACCCCACGAACAACAGTACTTTTACAGTATACTACCATTGGACCAAATATACTGTTCCTATATCTATGGACTGTTGGTTTATACATTTGTACTAAATAACATGAAGTTTGTGTTGTAGTTTTCATTTGTTATACAAATATGTCTTGCTTCTCATGACTATGGTTGCCTGCCAGTTGAAAAAACACCTCTTTCATGAAAACAAGAAAAGTTTACAGGAAAAGAAAATTGTAGATACTAGTTCAGTACTTACAGGTGTGACCATCTGTCCCAATACACTGTCATCTTCAGGTTTAAAGTCAGTCTTCTTCTGTTCAGCAGCTAAAATATTTCTCACCCATCCAGCCACAGCAGCTACTGCACGATCAAGTCCTGTATCAATCTTATTCTCCAACTGTTCTCTTAATTCTCTTCTCTTCTGAAGACAACGACTATGTCTTGGAGAAGACCTAAAAATTAATATGATCAAAAAAATAAATAATAAATATTACCCGATAAATAGACAGTACAATCTGCCAACTAATGTATCATTTATATTTAGTTTTCCTATATCATAGGAGCCAGCCTCATTTAATAATATAAATAGGTCAAATTAACCAAAAAACCATCAGGCTTATCAAACTTGGCATTTAAACTATGATAGTGAAAGCCAAATGAGTTAACAATTTTATAAGAAGTCCAAGTTTTCTGTAATCAATCCGGTTGGTACCCTTGTGTGTTTTTTAGACATTATTATTATTAACATACATGGCATTGCAACCTTTTCAACTGTACTTAGGCTTTGTTTGGGTTGATAGAAGTAAGGGAAATAGAACTGCTGAAGATACATTGCTATAGTAGATCTGTTTATAAGACATTGTTAAAATTTATTTCCAGTACTGGCATATTTATATACAACAGAGTTCAATACATGACAGTAAAAGGATTTTTCGGGCTTTAAAAATAATTTAACATTTGAACAATTTGGTTTATGAAATGAAAAAACAAGATGCTCTCAAGAGCCTGTATCACTCACCTGGACCATGGCTGACATAGAGAGATGAATGGCATTTCAAATAGGGTCCAGAGTTTAAACTATGTTTCCCGCTGCAGCCACCTTGAATTGTATTGAATGAAGACATGCCAGATGCAGATTTTGAAGAGGGTTTGACTGGTATGTTTTGAGAAGAAGATCTTTGAATGTCTTTACCATAGGTTTCAATGTTAAAACTATGTTCCCGCTGGCAGCCATTTTAGACGAGGTATGAACCTGCTGGATATCTTTTTTGGAGGGACCCCCAAAGAAACATTGTGACTAAGTTTGGTTCTAATTGGACTGGTAAATTCTGAGAAGAAAATCTTTGAATGAGTTTTCCCATATGGTCCAATGTTAAAACTGATCTCCGCTCGCAGCCATCTTGGATGAGGCACAGACCTGTCAGATATCTTTTTTGGAAGGGACTATCTAAGGACCATTGTGACTATGGACTGGTAGTTTCTGAAAAGGAGATCTTTGGATGTCTTTTTACATACGGACCATGCTTAAACTATGTTCCCCGCTGGCAGCCATCTTGGATGAGGCACAGACCTGTCAGATATCTTTTTTGGAAGGGACCATCTAAGGACCATTGTGACTATGTTTGGTTCTAAGTGGACTGGTAGTTTCTGAAAAGGAGATCTTTGGATGTCTTTTCACATACGGCCCATTGCTTAAACTATGTTCCCCACTGGCAGCCATCTTGGATGAGGTATGGACCTGTCAGATACCTATTTTTAGAAGGGACCATCTAAGGACCATTGTGGCAAAGTTTGGTTCTAATTGGACTAGTAGTTTCTGAGAAGATGATCCTTGAATGCGTTTTCCATAGGGTCCAATGTTAAAACTATCTTCCCCGCTGGTTGCCATCTTGTAAAAGGTACAGACCTGACAGATACAATTTTTTAAGGGGACCCTCCAAGGACTATTGTGACCCAGTTTGGTTCCAATTGCCCTAATGGTTTCAAAGGAAAAGATCTTTGAATGCCTTTTCCATACAGTCCAATGTTAAAAATATGGTCTCTGCTGGCCGCAATCTTTGATGAGGAACTGACCTACAAATACCTTTTTTTGGAAGGGACCCTGTTGGTGGCCATCTTGGATGAGGTACGGACCTGATGGATACATTTTCTGGAAGGGACCAACAAAGGACCATTGTGCCTAAGTTTGGTTATAATTGGACTGGTAGTTTCTTAGAAGAAGATCTTTGAATTCTTTTCCATAGGGTCCAATGTTAAAACTATGTTCCCCACTGGTGGCCATCTTGGATGAAGTACGGACCTGACGGATACCTTTTTTGGAAGGGACAATCTAAGGACCATTGTGCCTAAGTTTGGTAATAATTGAACTGGTAGTTTCTGAGAAGAAGGTCATTGAATGTCTTTTCCATAGGGTCCAATGTTAAAACTATGTCCCCCACTGGCGGCCATTTTGGATGAGATACAGACCTGACAGATACCTTTTTTGAAAGGGACCATTTGATGATTGTTCTGCCTAAGTTTGGTTATAATTGGACTGGTAGTTTCTGAGAAGAAGATCTTTGAATGTCTTTTCAATAGGGTCCAATGTTAAAACTATGTTCCCCTCTGGTGAATATCTTGGATGTGGTACGGACCTGCCGGATACCTTTTTTGGAAGGGACTATCTTAGAACAATTGTGCCCAAGTTTGGTTGTAATTCGACCAGTAGTTTCTGAGAAGATCTTGGAATGTCTTTTCCATAGGGTCCAATATTAAAACTATGTTCCCCACTGGGGGCCATCTTGGATGAGGTACGGACCTGACGGATACAATTTTTAAATGGGACCATCCAAGGACTATTGTGACCAAGTTTGGTTCCAATTGGTCCAGTGTTTTCAGAGGAGAAGATCTTTGAATGAAAAGTTTACAACAGACAGATGGACGCCGGACGCCAAGTAATGGCAAAAGCTCACCCTGGCATAGCCAGGTGAGCTAAAAAGTTGGCCTTTAAATCAAAGAAACATGACTAAATGCTGTAAAATTAAGAAAAATATGTTTATATAAAACTGTGCTACTTACAAAACAAGAGGTATCAGATTATCCTGGAACTGTTTTTCAAACAAGTGGAATAAAGTATTAGCTTGTCCAACAACATCAAAGAAATATATTTCTGGTTGACTTTTAGGGTCTGGTAAAGGAATGGCTAAAAATAGAATAGAAAACCATTTACTAAATTTGCCCCTTTTTATATGACCTTCTTTTCTTTCTTTTTCAAACAAGAGTTGTCACCTAATGGCAGCCATTTATACCACCCGCTCAGTGGACCCTACATCAAAACTAAAACATCTATGAGCAAAGCTCACAAAAACATACCTCGAGCTCACCCATTTGATTCCAGATGAAAAAAAATCAACAACAAAAATTCAAGTCAAATCAAATTTTTAAATAGCTGGTGCACAATAGCAATATGAACTGAACATTCTGTGAAAGTTTCATTGGATTTCACCAAGTGGTCTAGGAGGAGTTGTGACCACAAAGTATGTACCCTATGGCGGACGGAATAACGGAATAATGGATGGACGAACAGACACCATGATCAGTATATATCATCCGCTAAAGCAAGGGATATAATGATAAGTGCAAATTTAAGTGTGTGTGGACATAATAGAGGTGTGGACACAATACAAGCATTGACACAGTTGCTGAGAAAAAAATCACAGTTATCGTCACAGGAAGTAGATGAGTGATGTATAAGAAAAGAGGAGACACTGTACAACTCATCATATCAAAACAAGCTCAGAAATCTTTGACAAAAAATTTCAATATAAGGTATAATGGGAAAAATCAAAGTTATCGTCAAACAGGAAGCAGATGGGTTACAGCCTTGAAAAGGGGAGGCATGGTAAAACTATCATGCCAATGCTTCAGACCAAATATCAAATCATTACTACATAGAATATCTGAGAAATCCTTTCAATATTATGGCTATAATTGGAAACAAGATGTGTTTGTGAAACACTATGCCCCCAGTAGCAATCATGTCTACAATACATAATCAATACTAAAAATTGCAATATAAACTAGAAATCAAGGTTAAAGAGACATTTTTACTAAGCTCCACTAGATCTATTCACATTTAAAATATCAAACCTCTTGCAACTGTTATGAACGAGGTAAAAGCAAAAATCTAGATTTTGACCTTTTTACCTCGGTGACCTTGACCTTTGACCTGACCCTAATAAAATTTGCATAATGGTGTTCAACTTTATATGATCAATATACAGGCCAAATATGAAAGTCCTATTACATCTGGTTGAAAAGATAAAGACAATAATAAAAGTTTTTGTTAAAGTTTTCGAATTTGCACTCAGTGACCTTGACCTCTGACCTGACCCTAATTTTTTTGGTGGTTTTGTACTAGGTTTTGTACTAAGCTTTAATAGATCTATTCACTGATGTAATATGAAGCCTCCAGCAATTGTAACTGATGAGCTAAAGCGAAATCTAGATTTTGACCTTTTGATCTCTGTGACCTTGACTTTGACCTGACCTTTACGAAAATTGCACAATTATGTTCACCTTCTAATGACCAATATACAGGCCAAATATGAAAGTCCTATCACATCTGCTTGAAAAGATATAGGCAATGTTAAAGTTTTTGTTTAAGTTTTCAAAATTGCACTCAGTGACCTTGACCTTTGACCTGACCCAATTCTTTTGGTGGATTTGTACTAAGCTCTATTAGATTTATTCACATATAGAATATCAAGTCTCTAGCAATTGTTATTAAAGAGTTATAGCAAAATCTATATTTTGACCTTTTGACCTCTGTGACCTTGACCTTTGATCTGACCTTAGTAAAATTTGCATAATGGTGTTCAGCTTTTCATGATCAATACACATACCAAATATGAAGGTCCTATCACATCTGGTTCATAAGTTATGAGCCAGGTTAGAGGGGCCTGATGAGGGGTCTCATCACAAATCATGAAAAATTATTCGGACCAATCACAGTTCACGAGTAATTTAATTTGATCAAGAATGACTCACGGACAATGTTCTTGTAACGATTCACGACAAATTAATGAAATGGAAAACGAATCATGGGGAATTGAAATCTGTATCACAGAGAACAAAATAAACCCATCAGTCCCCTCAGGTCAAAGTTGCGGACAGATAGACAGGGCAAAAACAATATGCCCCCGATCTGAAGATCCAGGGGCATAAAAATCAAAATGATAGTCAAACTGGAAGTAGATGAGTTATGGTCTTGAAAAGGGAAGATACAGTACAACTCATCATATGCTTTAGACCATATATCAAATCATTAATTCATACACAAGCTGAGAAATCATTGACGAAAAATTTTAATATATGGCTATAATGGAAAAAATTAAAGTTATTGCCAAACGGGAATTAGATGAGTTACCAACTTGAAAAGGGAAGACAAGGTACAACTCATCATACTTAAGCTTCAGACCAAATACCACACACAAGCTGAGAAATCCTTGACAAAAGATGTTCTGGATTAACACACAGACAGCAAGAAAGACAGATGGATGGATGGACAGACAGACAAGGGTAAAACAGTATATAATGAATTTAAATTTTCATGACTTCTTTGTGGTAAAACCCAAACTAGAGGCTCAGATACTGAGCCTGTATCGCTTACCTGACAAAGATGCTTTTAAGCCATGCCTATGCTGATGACCAAAAATGTTTTTTCTGTAGGGTTTTGTTAAACTATGTTCCGCCCTGACCATCATATTTCTTTGTATTGGATCAAAACAAAATGAGCAATCTTAGTTATGGATCTTCCATACATCATTCCTGTAAAGTTTGGTTGAATTTGCTTCATTGGTTTCAGAGGAAAAGATGAAAATGTGATTTCCCATTGGCTCCAATGTTAAAACTATGTTCTGCGCTGGCAGCCATCTTTTTATTGAATTGGAACAATATGAACAATCTTTGTTAAGGACCTTCCATACATTATTCATGTAAAGTTTGGTTGAATTTGCTTCAGCGGTTTCATAGGAGAAGATGAAAAGTGATTTTCCCATGGGTCCAATGTTAAACCTAAGTTCAGAGCTGGCGACAATTTTTTTTTATCAGATCAGAACGAAATGAGCAATCTTTGTAAAGGACCTACCAAACATCATTCCTGTATGGTTGAATTTGCTTAATGAATTTCAAAGGAGAAAATGAAAATGTGATTTTTCCTATAGGGTCCAATGTTAAACCTAAGTTCCTCACTGGTGGCCATGTTTTTTATAGGATGGGAAAGAAATGAGCAATCTTTACATCATTCCTGTAAAGTTTGGTTGAATTTGCTTCAGCGGTTTCAGAGAAGATGAAAATGTGATTTTTCCCATAGGGTCCAAAGTTAAACCTAAGTTCCTCACTGGCCGCCATGTTTTTATCAGATCGTAACAAAATGAGTAATCTTTGTAAAGGACTTTCCATACATCATTCCTGTGAAGTCTGGTTGAATTTGCTTCAGTGGTTTCAGAGGAGAAGAAGAAAATATGATTTTTCCATAGGGTCCAATTTTAAACTATGTTCCGTGCTGGCGGCCTGGTTTTTTATCGGATCTGAACGAAACGAGCTATTTTTGTTAAGGACCTTTTGTACATCATTCCTGTAAAGTTTGTTTGAATTTGCTTCAGTGGTTTCAGAAGAGAAGATGAAAATGTTATTTTTCCCGTAGGGTCCAATGTTAAACCTAAGTTCCGCGCTGGCGGCCATGTTTTTTGTCGGATCGGAACGAAATGAGCAATCTTTGTAAAGGACCCTTAGTACATCATTCCTGTAAAGTTTGGTTGAATTTGCTTCAGTGGTTTCAGAGGAGAAGATGAAATTGTGAAAAGCTAACGGACGACGGACGCCAAGTGATGGCAAAAGCTCACAATGACCCTTCTGGTCAGGTGAGCTAACAACAGTATATTTTAGTTCTGTAGATGGTGATTTTGACAACTTTTTTCAGTAAAAATCAAACAGTTTTAATATAAGAGAACAAATAATCCCAAAGGATCTAAAAGTAAAACAAAAACCACTTAGTTAAGGACAGACTTTTATACCAGTTAGAGACTCCACAGTTTTATACCATTTAAATATTGTAAATTTACAATGATTTGTCTCATAGATCTACAAGGAGTAACAAAGAAATGAGATCTGATAAAGTAAATAATCAAATATTGCACAAGATATTGGTATTAAACTAAATAAAATACATATTGTGTTTACCCTTCAAGTTCTTTAAAACAGAAATATCTCATTAAAATACCAAGAAAATGAGTGTGAAGATGGAGACATACATGTAACAAATAATACAAAGTACAAATAATGTTCTAGTAAGTGTCATCTTCTTTTGTCCAAATGTACATGTAGTTTAATGGTTTATATTTTTACAATATCTCCCTCTAAAATATTTACAGTATATCTTTATTATTTTTCATTATTATCATCTCTATTTACTTTAGGGACCCTAAAAATAAACTAACACTAAAAATATAATTAACTCAAATTAAAGGTACTGTGACTCTAGATGGCACAGTTGACAAAGCTTATAGCACTATGCTTATTTTTTCATAAAGACTCCTTTGAAGTAAATTAAGTTCATTACCTTGTAATCCTAACTCTACAGCATAATCAATATGTTCCAACACCAAGTACTGTATTAAAACATCTAAAATTTTCTCTGCATTGCCTGCCAGGTCAGAACTAGTACACAGCTGAAAATCAAAAATATATAAATTGCACAACAAAGCTCTTATCTTAAGTTAGTTGGGGTGTCTTAGTTTCTGACATAAGAGCTTTTTAAAAATTTGTACAATGAAACTTTGAGCATATGCTATAAAAATATGCAAACTAGAGGCTAAGAGACTGAGCCTGTATCGCTCACCTGACAAATCGCTTCTATGCCATGCATGACCAAAAATGATCATGTTTTTTACCAATGCGGTAGGGTATTTAGGTATGTTCTCAATTAGCACCNGTGTGTTTTGTCTGATCCTATTGAAATGAGTAATTTTTGCAAAGGAGCTTCTATACATTTAATATAATTTGCTTTAATTGTTTTGAGAGAAGATGATGAAAATGATGGTTTTCTCATACTGGGCTCCAATGTTAAACTATGTTCTGCACTTGAGGCAATGTTTTTGGTCAGATTGAAATGAAATGTGCAATTTTTGTAAAGTACCTTCAGTCATCATTCCTGTAAAGTTAGGTTGAATTTTCTTCTGCAGTTTCAAAGGAAAAGATGAAAATATGATTTTTCCCATAGGTTCCAATGTTAAACCTAAGTTCCACACTGGCGGCCATGTCTTTTATTGGATCAGAACGAAATGAGCAATCTTTGTAAGGGACCTTCCATTCATCATTCCTGTTAAGTCTGGTTGAATTTGCTTCTGTGGTTTCAGAGGAGTAGATGAAAATGTGATTTTCCCTTAGGTCCTATGTTAAACCATGTTCCCTGCTGGCGGCCATGTTTTTCGTCGGATCAGAACGGAATGAGCCATCTTTGTTAAGGACCTTTATTACATCATTCCTGTAAAGTTTGGTTCAATTTGCTTCGGCCTTTTCAGAGCAGAAGATGAAAATGTGATTTTTCCCATAGGGTCAAATGTTAAACCTAAGTTCCGCGCTGGCAGCCATGTTTTTTATCGGATCGGATCAAAATGAGCAATCTTTGTAAAGGACCATCCATACATCATTCCTGTAAGGTTTGGGTAAATTTGCTTCAGTGGTTTCAGAGGAGTAACTGAAAATGTGATTTTCCCATAGGGTCCTATGTTAAACCATGTTCCGTGCTGGCCGCCATATTTTTTATCGGATTGGAAGGAAATGAGCAATCTTTGTTTAGGACCTTAAGTACATCATTCCTGTAAAGTTTGGTTCGATTTGCTTCAGCCTTTTCAGAGCAGAAGATGAAAATGTGATTTTTCCCATAGGGTCCAATGTTAAACCCTAGTTCCGCGCCTGAGGCCATGTTTTTTATCAGATCAGAACAAAATGAGCAATCTTTGTAACAGACCTTCCATACATCATTCCTGTAAAGTTTGGTTGAATTTGCTTCAGTGGTTTCAGGGGAGTAGATGAAAATGTGATTTTCCCATAGGTCCTATGTTAAACCATGTTCCGTGCTGGTGGCCAAGTTTTTCGTCGGATCGGAATGAAATGAGCCATCTTTGTTAAGGACCTTAAGTACATCATTTCTGTAAAGTTCGGTTTAATTTGCTTCAGCCTTTTCAGAGCAGAAGATGAAAATGTGATTTTTCCCATAGGGTCCAATGTTAAACCTAAGTTCCGCGCTGGCGGCCATGTTTTTTATCGGATCGGAACGAAATGAGCAATCTTCCATACATCATTCCTGTAAAGTTTGGTTGAATTTGCTTCAGTGGTTTCAGAGGAGAAGATGAATATGTGAAAAGTTTAACTGACGGATGGACGGACGGACGGACGACGGACGGACAACGGATGCCAAGTGATGGCAATAGCTCGAACAATTGGGGGTCACGGATAAGTCAAACTAGAGGCTCAGAGACTGAGCCTGTATCGCTCACCTGACAAAATGCTTCTATGCCATGCATGACCAAAAATGAATTTTTTTATCAATGGGGTCTAATGTTAAGCTATGCTCTCCATTAGCACCCATGTTTTTTGTCTGATCCTATTGAAATGAGTAATATTTTAACAGGACTTTCTATGCATTTAGTTATATTTGCTTAAATAGTTTCAGAGAAGATGATGAAAAGGATGGTTTTCTCATACCGGGCTCCAATGTTATACTATGTTCAGTACTGGAGACCATGTTTTTTGTCGGATCTAAATGAAATGAGCTATTTTTGTTAAGGACCTTTTGTACATCATTCCTGTAAAGTTTGTTTGAATTTGCTTCAGTGGTTTCAGTGGAGAAGATGAAAATGTGATTTTCCCTTTGGGTTCAAAGTTAAACCTATATTCTGCGCTGGCGGCCATGTTTTTTATTGGATCAGAGCCAAATGAGCAATCTTTGTACCTTCAGTACATCATTCCTGTAAAGTTTGGTTGATTTTGCTTCAGTGGTTTCAGAGGAGAAGATGAACATGTGATTTTTTCCATAGGGTCCAATGTTAAACTATGTCCGGTGCTGGCGCCCATGTTTTTTATCAGATCAGAATGAAATGAGCAATCTTTGTTAAGGACCTTTAGTACATCAATTCTGTAAAAGTTGGTTGAATTTGCTTCAGTGGTTTCAGAGGAGAAGATGAAAATAGGGTCCAATGCTAAACTATGTTCCACACTGGTGGCCATGTTTTTTTATTGGATCAGAACCAAATGAGCAATCTTTTTTAAGGACCTTTAGTTCATTATTCCTGTAAAGTAAAGTTTGGTTGAATTTGCTTCAGTGGTTTCAGAGTAGAAGATGAAAATGGGATTTTCCCCATAGGGTCCAATGTTGAACAATGTTCCATGCTGGTGACCATGTTTTTTATCGGTTCGGAACGAAANATCTTGGATGAGGTACGGACCTGCCGGATACCTTTTTTAAAGGGGACCACCCAAGGACTATTGTGACCAAATTTGGTTCCAATTGGCCCAGTGGTTTCAGAGGAGAAGATCTCTGAATGAAAAGTTTACACCGGATGGACGGACGACGGACGCCAGACGCCAAGTGATGGCAGAAGCTCACCCTGGCATAGCCAGGCGAGCTTAAAAAGATATATCACGGACCTTTTGAAAAAGTTACTTCATAAAACATGAAGAATTTGTTAGTTTTTCACTTAAGAGGAGATAACTTAATTAAAGTCATTTTTGAGCCCAAAATAAAAAAACTCATATTTTTTGGAAAAATTATAATAATTGTGTTTTGTTAAAATGCTTTTGACTAATTCAAAAAAGAACTGGGATCAACTAGCTTTTTTTTTAACAAACTTAGAAAATTTAACCTAAGTAAAGAATTATCTCCCTTTGATAAACTTTTTGAATTTTTTGGGCAAAATGTAATATTATTCAAACAAACTTGATACTTATTGTTCATTTATATTTAAGTTATTGTATCAAAGACATACAAAATCATTTAGACAAAATTATCATTGAATTATTGAATTTTTGCTTAGATTCGCAAAAAAGATGCACCTCAACTACCTTAATGAAATACAAAGACACTGTATGAAACAAAAGATTAATTTATATCATTTCACTATAATCAAGTTAAACCGACTCTCTTAGTTTCATAAGTCCATTAAAAAAAACAAAGTGGTAGACATGTGAACTTGACCTCTATTCCATCCTGACATACAAACATACCTAAAATCAGCCTTATGAATTATATGCAATATTTTAGAATTAATCAGTAAAAATTATGAAGTGATGCAAAGAAAGAAGAAAAACAGGTACAAACTTTAAAATTTAAGTACAAGATATATTGAAAAATGTTATATTACATACTACATGACATCGTTTAAATGCATTCTTTGATTCCTGTAATACACTGATGGTTACTTCTTGTGATAAGAAGGTCTCCCCTCCATAATTCTCTATAGCAGGTCCGATGTTTATTCCTGTCTTAGTCATTGTACCAATCTTTGTCTGTAAGTCACGTCTTAATTCTGACAATCTGAAAACAGAACCATTTCAATCTTAGTCAGTATGCCACATCTTAATTCTGACAATCTGAAAGGAGAAACTAGATATGTCAGGTCTTAATTCTGACAATTTGATAAGAAACATATCAATCTTAGTCGATATGTCACATTTCAATTCTGACAACCTAAAAAGAATAACTTTATAAGATCTATGGGGGCATGAAAATCAAAATTTCACCCAAAAGTATAATGTCAAGAGAAAGACAGACCCAAACCCTCTTTACTCTTATATTCATGGGGTATAAAAATGGAAATTTCACCACAAAGTAAACTGAATTACTCATATATGTACTAACATACCCTCCTGACTGAATTTGTTTCTTCTGATGTCCTTTTATGTCATAATACCGATGAAGATGAGCAGCACATCTTTCTTTCAAATATTTTGTTTCAAACCTGAAAGTCAATAAAAGCACAGCAAATAGTATATGCATAGTAAAAGTATGATATCAAAGAAAATAAACAGCTGCGCCAAGAGCGCATGATACGCCCGTCCCCACTTTAAAGCAAACTGATTTAATGGTTCTTGAAATTAAAAACTCTATATGAACAAACATGATAAGGGACTTCTGATATGTATCGATTATTTCATCTGATGTTAAACAGTCAAAAATGTATATCGGTTTAGGTGTAGTGATGTCTTAAAATAAAAGAATATCAATGCAATAGCAATTTCATACTTTTTTAAAATAATCAAAGTCCCATAACTCTAGAACGAAAATTCAAACGATAAAATAAAAAGATAGGGAGCTTTCTTCCGTCACACCCAACAATCCTGCAAATTTTCAAGAAAAATGCTCAAAGCATTCTCTAGTTAGAGTACGACGTGTGGATGAAAATAGCAATTTCAAGCTTTTTTGAAATAATCAAAGTCCCATAACCCTGGAACGAAAAATCCAACAATAAAATGAAACGATAGGGAGCTTTCTTCCGTCATACCCAACAATCCTGCAAAGTTTCAAGAAAAATGCCTGAAGCATTCTCTTGTTAGAGTACGACATGTGGACGAAAATTGCAATTTCAAGCTTTTTTGAAATAATCAAAGTTCCATAACTCTGGAATGAAAAATCCAACGGCAAAATAAAACGATAGGGAGCTTTCTTCCCTCATACCCAACAATCCTGCAAA
>MJUU01000023.1:12853-24537 GCA_002080025.1 Modiolus philippinarum | reverse complement strand
GACGCCGACGCCAGCGCCATACCATAATACGACCGCAAAATTTTTGCGGTCGTATAAAAATGAATGGGCACATCTACAATATATATTGAAGCATTCTGCATGTTTGGGTGAAAAGTATCAAGCGGTCTATGAGTTGCAGATAATGGAGGCATACGCTTAAGACTCCAATGAGCTAAAATAAAGAAGTCCAAAGATAGATAGAAAACCTGAAAAAAAATTTTAAAAATGCAAAACTAAATGCATGGTGCACATCTAAAATATATACTGAAGCGTTCCTGCAAGTTTCATTCGAAAGTAGGAGATGTGGATAATGGAGGTATACCCTATATATGACGCCAATAAGCTAAAATGACAAAGTCCAAAGATAGCTAAAAAATCGAAAAAAATCAAAATTAATCAAAAATTAAATGCATGGTGCACATCTGCAATATATATTGAAGTATTCTTGCAAGTTTGGTTCGAAAGTACCAAGCGGTCTAGGAAAAGTTGCGGATAATGGAGGTATACCCAACGACTCCAATAAGCTTAAATGGCAAAGTCCAAAAATAGCTTCAAAATCTGGAAAAACAAAAATAAAGAAAAACTAAATGCATGGTGCACACCTACAATATATACTGAAGCATTCCTGCAAGTTTGGTTCAAAAGTACCTAGGGGTTTAGGAGGAGATGCGGAAAATGTAAAAAATTTTTAGCCATACAGACAGACGGACAGACAGACAGACAGACGGACGGACGCAAGACGACGGATAGTGATCCCTATGTGTTGATCCTGCACTAGGTGCAGGCGACACAAAAACTAAATGGATGGTGCACATCTACAATATATACTGAAGCACTCCTGCAAAATTCGTTCAAAAGTATCCAGCAGTTTAGGAGGAGATGCGGATAATGTAAAAATTTTGGAGCAATACAGACGCACAGACAGACAGACAGACAGACGGACGGACGCAAGACAACAGATAGTGATCCCTATGTGTCGATCCTGCACTAGGTGCAGGCGACACAAAAACTAAATGCATGGTGCACATCTGCAATATATATTGCAGCATTCTTGCAAGTTTGGTTGGAAAGTACCAAGCGGTCTAGGAGAAGTTGCAGATAATGGAGGTATATACACTATATAGCTATGACTGCAATAAGCTAAAATGACAAAGTTCAAACATTGCTAGAAATCTAAAAAAATTAAAATTAATCAAAAACTAAATGCATGGTACACATCTGCAATATATATTGAAGCATTCTTGCAAGTTTGGTTGGAAAGTACCGAGCGGTCTAGGAGGAGTTGCAGATAATGGAGGTATATACCCTTATAGCTATGAGTCCTCCAATATGCTAAAATGACAAAGTCCAAATATAGCTTCAAAATCGTAAAAAACTTAAATAAAGAAAAACTAAATGCATGGCGCACATCTACATTACATATTGAAGCATCCCTGCAAGTTTCATTGGAAAGTACCAAGCGGTTTAGGAGGAGATGCGGATAATGGTAAAAATTTTTGAGCCATACAGACGGACGCAAGACAACGGATAGTGATCCGTATGTGTCGATCCTGCACTAGGTGCAGGCGACACAAAAATAGGATATATTTAGGAATCTAACACTCAATTGAAGTAGCATAGCAGTTCTTTTTTGTATGTCAAATTATTTTTATGCTTCACATTAAAGTTGGTGGTATATTGTGAAAGTATCATTATTCTTGGGGATTCAACTTTCATTGATTTTGTGGTCGACTAAAACCATGAAATTCAAAATCCTAAAAATAAAAATTTCCACATAACATGTAATGGAAAGGCCACCAATCCACGAATTTAAAAACCCCAAAGCAATGAATTTTCATGAAATCTGATACCTAGGAATAAAAGTACTTTCTCAGTATATACTGGTAGTTTTACCCTTGTCTTTCATTCAGGTATAAACACTTTTCTTGATCTTTTTAATACTTCATGAAATATTGACATATGTTTTATGGTCTCATGTTCATTTACTCCATATCCTTTCATAAAATACTCATATTTATCTACTGGTATTTATCATGTTTATTTACCTGAATGACTTAACAATCAGTTTTGTCATGTATTTTTTTTTATTTTTAAAGAAGTTATTGCTAAAATTTCATGATAAATGACTAAAAATTTCATGATACAAATGTGTGACTAAAATTTCATGATACAAATGTATGACTTAAATTTCATGATACAAATGTATGACTATGATTTCATGATACAAATGTATGACTAAAATTTCATGATACAAATGTATGACTAAAATTTCATGATACAAATGTATGACTAAAATTTCATGATAAATGACTAAAAATTTCATGATACAAATGTATGACTAAAATTTCATGATACAAATGTATGACTAAAATTTCATGATACAAATGTATGACTAAAATTTCATGATACAAATGTAAGACTAAAATTTCATGATATAAATATAAGACTAAAATTTCATGATACAAATGTATGACTAAAATTTCATGATACAAATGTATGACTAAAATTTCATGATACAAATGTATGACTAAAATTTCATGATATAACAAGTATTTTTAGTGCTATTTGAACACTGCTTGAGATACTGACTTGATATTTGTAAAATAAGTTTTCCTTGATGACTTAAAAAGATGGAGTTTTGTCATTGTTCTTTGTAGAAGTTTGTTAAATTTTTGACTAATGGGGGCATTTGTGACCATTCTGACACATCTAGCTTGTTTAAAATAATTTCACGATACAATATTGAATACCATTCCTATTTTCAAATATAAAATACTATGCAAATTTGTCCTTATAAGATTTTTTCAATTATATTAATGTTACATTGTTTCATTATTTCATATAATTTTTTTAATGGCCAACTTACCCTACATATGCATCCAGATGTTTATGGAATATGTTTTTAGTAAGTTTAGCTAGAAATTGACTGTCATTTCCCATCTTAAACTCTGACAATTCTTCCGATAGCTTCAGTGTTCTGAAACAAACAATTTTATGACTAATAAGTCTCTGTACATGTTTATCTACATAAAAAATGCACTAATCCACTGAAGGCATCTGAAGACAGTAATACATGTAATAAGTGTCAAACATAGGGAGAGGGCTTTATATAATGTTGTGATAACTTATGCCTGATCCCATTGCTGTAAATATTTTGAGTAATAAAATATGTTTAATTCAAGTGTCAAACATCTTATAGTAACAAGAGGCTCTCAAGAGCCTGCATTGCTCACCTGGGCCTTGGCTGACATAGACAGTCCAATTAACCTAAATAATAAAAGACATCATTTTCAAGTATGTTTATAGACCTTGATGGTACAAAAATTATTTGCTTCAAGGTTGAACTATAATCATGATGACAACCATTTTGGATATGGTTACCATTTTTGAAGAAGGCCAACTGAGGAATGAACATAAAAATCAAAAACTTTTAAGGGCATCATCCAACAACAATTATGACTAAGTTTGGTTTCAATTGGCCTAATAGTTTCAGAGGAGAAGATCTTTGCATGAGTTTTCCAATACTAGATCAAATGTTAAACTAAGTTCCCATCTAGAATAGGGTGAAGACTTGATAGACAATTTTTTTAAAGAGGACCACCCGTGAAATATTGTGACCAAGTTTGGAACCAATTAGCTTTGTTGTTTCAGAGGAGAAAATCTTTGAATGCTTTCCCATAGGGGCCAATGTTAAACTATGTTCCCCGCTGGGGACCATCTTAAGTGGGTTGCAGACTGGCCAGACACATTTTTCAAAGAGGGCCAACTCAGGACTATTGTGTCCAGGTTTTGTTCATATTGGCCAAGTAGTTTCAGAGGAAATATTCTTTGAATGTGTTTTCCTATAGAGTACAATATTAAACAAAGTTCCCTGCTGGCAGCCATCTTGGATGATGTGCAGACTTGCCAAACATATTTTTTGAAGGGCACCAACCAAGGACTATTGTGACCAAGTTCGGATAAAATTGGATTTGTTGTTTCCAGGAAGATCTTTGAATGCTTTAATTCCCATAAAGTCCAATGTTAAACTATGTTCCCCGCTGGCGGCCATCTTGGATGTGATGCAGACTTGCCAAAAACATTTTCAAAGGGGCCAACTAAAGACTATAGTGACCAAAGTTGCTTCCAATTGGCCTAATGGTTTTTCAGAATGCAATCTTAGAAAATGTTTTCCCATAGCTTCAAATGTTAAACTATCTTCCCCGCTGGCAGCCATCTTAGAAAACGTCGGAGAACTTGACCAAGTTCAATAAAATGTAGACCTTGACATCCTGAACATTTTTGTAATTGAAACTTGACCTCTATCTCAAAGCGTTTTTGAAGTATAATACAAAAAGTATAAAATCACGAAAAATTTGATTTATAAAGAGCCATAACTCTTATATGGGTACTTGGATTTTCTTCAAAATTTCCATGAAGGTAGATCTTGACATGCTGAACATTTTTGCAATTTTAACTTAACTTCTATCTGTTATAGTTAAACTACATATATAAAAGAAAGGTCTGGGGTAGAGATAGCGGAAGTAAGCAGGGTGTCTCGGGTCGCTAAGGTCTCTAGGCGTAATTTCCGTTATATCAAACGCAGTGATCAAACAGATCTGAAAAAGTGTGCTCACGTTATAACGTTTTCAGAAAAGGAAAGTATGTTCTAGAATAATTCAGCGTTGTTATGAAGTAATTCATACCTTAACGATTTATGAAATTACTTTTATCCATTAAAGATATACGATAAAAAATCGAAAAGACAAGCAGCATTCCGGGTCCTTTTGTGACTTAATGCTAATCAGCAANGCATTGAAGTTTGGTTCCATTTGGCCCAGTGGTTTCAGAGGAGAAGATTTTTGAAAGTGAGCTAACGACGGACGGACGACGGACGCCAAGTGATAGCAAAAGCTCACCCTGGCATAGCCAAGTGAGCTAAAAATGTGTTTGAGTTCATCTGAACGCAAACATATTTTTATGTTTATGATACAATATATCATGAAACTTCTTTGTTTCTTTGTTATTATATGGTGGTTGGTCTATTCATAAATTTCAGAAGAAAGTGACAAACAACTGTTTGTTTGCCACAAATTATCAGTTCAATTACTTTAAATAAGTAGACATGTATATAAACTGCAATATGAATATATATTTGACACAAAACATGGAGAGATATCTGCTGATTTCATGATGCACATCTTTTCTGTCTTACACAAGGAATATATAAAACAGATTAAGTAAAATGACTTATATTTTCCATTTTTGGGGCCTGAGAAGAATTTATTTTTTCAAGTCATATTTTTCGATAATTAATCTGTAAAAGTCCTATCCACTGATTTAACACATAAGAATGGTCTAGATATTTTCAAAAATTACTGTAAATTCTCACATTAAACATGAACATCCAAGTTTTATGCATTTGACCACTGGTCAAAATTTCCCTAAACACATGTGCAACATATTTGTTTCTCTAACAAGTTAAAGTAAAAGATGACATGTGATTGGATTCAAAACATCAATAGGTAAGTTTGTACCATTGTTAATATCAGCTAAGATATCACAAATTAAGGTCATATTATTCTTACATGGGGTTCTTCTATTGATAATTATTCAGAAAATCTTTCATTGAAAAATCAGAATTGGTTGCAAGGATTATAAAAAAAAATATTTGTGTACATCCCACTGTTTTGACATGCTTTATATTTTTTGTAGTTTGGTAATTTTCAGTATCACTTTAAAATATTCGTCAACTTCATGATACCGTCCAATCATGGGTTATCGTGGGACATTAGCTTTAGTGGATTACATTGTTTTTCAATGGAAATTATGATGTCACAATGGACGCTTAATGCCGCAAAAACCAATGATCCGAGTATATATGAATTATTGGTGATTACAATCACCACAATGCTATGTTAAAAATATTGAAGAATGTTAATAATTTACCTGGTGTAAAGTTTGTATAAATTATCTAAATATGTCTCTGGATCTGCCTCATTGTCAAGTGTGGATGAAATACATTTCTGAAAATTAGAACAGATCTCGTTTCAACAAATAAATCTTTTTTGAAACACTTGATTTATCTACTGTTTATTCCGATTTAGAAAACTGCACAGTCTAAAGGCAAAGGTTATCTGGTATATAAGAAGGAAAAGGTTTATACTATAACAGAAACAAATAACACTAGAGAATTAAGAGTCTATTATAATCCATGTACTACCTTGGCTTAGTTTCCTTTCATATTTAGGATAAATAAACTTCATGCAAGGCTAAATCTTGTCTACTTCTGAATAATCAACCCTGTTGTGCATGTTTTCGTCCATTACAATTTTTGTTTTCATGCTCAGACAATCATTTTCTGTATGTTATAGATTTCTGAGTGTTCTCTCTAAATACACAGAGATCTTAAGCATAAAACATCGTATCTAATGCCATAATTGTAGACATCTGCCAAATATAGCCTACATTGTATTATACAACATATAATAATTATATAATGCTTTTATATAAACATCAGTATTATTATTTGAAACTAAAATTTATGTTTTAATAACAAACTTAACAGAATGGCTGTTACAGTGGAACCTGTCTATTCTGACACCTGAGTATTCCGATATCCTGTAAAATCAGACATAATTTTCCAGTCCTAAAGACAGTTTTTTAAGTGTTCTTAAACTGAGTATTCCGACATCCTGTGTAATCCGACACATTTTTGTGGTCCCAAGCTGTGTCGGATTAGACAGGTTCCACTGTACTATAGAAATATGGCAAGTATATACTAGTAATTGTGGATGGCCTGGTGTTTTATTGTTAGTTGTATTACTGATATGGCTGCCATAATGCTTTGAGTGGATAACAAATATAGCAGTTTTTTCATTGTTTTATGACAAATCTTACTTGAAGTTTGTTGTTATAAATATTTTGTACAAATTTTCCCATGACAGCCTCGGGATTACTGAATACTTCTGTTATGAGTTCATTAGTCCTTCTACATAATGGAACAATGTCATCAAATAAATCTGGCTTGTAAAACGCATTCTGTAAATAAACATTTTAATAAACATCCTTAAAATGTCAAAATAATGAAACTTATCTTGGAAGTCAAAAACATTGATAATGAAAGCAAGAAATCTGTATTGTATGTTGACAGTTCTATAAAATGTGATCAAATATTTCTGATAAATGTTCATAATAGAGATTTTAGAACATTAGACAATACATAAAACTCTCCTTGTAAATATGTATTTTTGTAATCTGATGGATCTCAATGTAATGCAAGCTACCAATACATATCTCATCATTACAAGTACTACTTTGCTTTCTATAAAGTTGCTGGAATAATTATTGATTTGATGAGATATTCACTTGCATCTGGGCCAGAAGTGCAGCAATCTCTTATATTGCCAAGTACTTATATCAGAATATGTTTGCAACTGTTCTATTTCTAACTAGTAGGAAAGTAATATTTATTGCTTAAAATTAAAATATTACAGAAGTCTAAAAATACATATATGTTAGGAATACAAATTCAATAAAAGAAAATGTGTCCATGGAACTTCAGACCAAATATCAAATCATTACTACATACACAAGCTGAGAAATCCTTGATGAAATATTTCAATATATGGCTATAATAGGAAAAATCAAAGTTATTGTCAAACAGGAAGTACATGAGTGGCAGACTTGAAAAGGAGAGACAAGGTACAAATAATCATACCAAAGCTTCAGACTAAATACAAAACCATTACTACATACACATGCAGAGAAATCCATGATGAAAAATTTAAATACATGTATATGGTATAATGAGAAAAATCAAAGTTATCGTCAAACAGGAAGTAGATGAGTGATGCCCTTGGGGGGGGGGGGCATAAAAAGCATAATACTGAATTCATTAATGTTCATTAGTATCAATTTTAAGGAGTGGTTTAAGGAAAATTTGATGAATTGAGAATACTTGTGTTTGTGGTTTTATCTCTTTATTAAAATAATGTAAAATATGTCTTTCCTTGGATACTTAAATTCGTGGTTTGAAGAAAAACCATGAAAACTGGTACACCACAAATAATAAGGGATCTACAATATTTAACACTACTTTATCATATGTTTAGTAATAAATACAGACGTTTTGAATATGTGATACAGTGCATGAAGTTCATTCCGTATTCACACTATGACGTCACACCCTTTATCGCATGGCTTACCCTTTATCACACACCCTTTATCGCATGGCTAGCACTGTATCATACCCTTTTTCAAAATTTTTTTTTTTTTTCAATTTGACTTTTTTTAAATAAAATAAAAAAATTGAGGGGGTAAAAAAAATTTTGGGGGTCAAAAAATTTTTTTGGGGGGTAAAAAAAAATTTTTTGAGGGGGTAAAAAAATTTGCGGGGAGTAACGAAAATTTGTTTGGGGATGATTTTTTGTGAGGTTTAGTTAAAACATCAAGCAAACCTTTTCCTTTACATGGTAGATTTTATTCCAACCAACTCCAGTCCTTTCCGTCCTTTTTGAAATTTTCTTCATACATGCATTTCCTCTTGCCAATTTTTGACAGTATTTTTTGGATTAAGTATTCTTCTGTTTAAATATATGATAAACTGTATAATACATGGCAAAATCTGTATCACATGCCGTAACATCCCTCGAACAATATCATCCCTCGGGCCAAAGGCCCTCGGGCTGATATTGGTGACTCGGGATGATACCGCATGTGATACGGATTTTGCCATGTATTATTCCCTATGTAATACATTTGTATTAGATTGATTATACAAGTACTGTATATGTTAATAAACACTTCTAAAGGGTTAAAATGAATAAATTTACATAATCTTTATTGTCTAACATTTATTTTTCATATTTATAAATTCATTAGAACAATTAAGATGTTTATAAAACTCTCAAATATCTCTGCCCCATACAGCTATCATTTGATGATCTAAATTACACAGAAACAGGCTACTTTAATTCCTACATAATTTTCATCATAACTGAACATATAAATTACGCAAGACATACCCTTTGAGCTTCTTCAATAAATGCATCTATACACTGACCATAGCCCTGAAAAGATAAAAAAAAATCATGAAATTCGTATGATTTAGGTATAGTTGTTTATATCCAACATCACTTAACGCAAGTACTGGTACAGATTGGAGTAGTATTCCAATAAAGGGCTATGCCGAGCGCAGCATGATACGACTGCAGCATGTCGAATACTGAAATTTGAACAAGTGTAATTCAAAATGAATGAGGAAACAGTAAAGAGCTTGATACAGTAATTAAATGGACACAATAAAGAGCTTGAATCAGTTGCAATTTTGGTCCCTTTGGTCCCTTTAGCTCAGAAACGGGAAAAGCTATGCAAAATTTGTTGACTTACTGAAAGCTTATATCAAGAGGAATTCAAAGAAAAAAATCCCAGCGAAATCCGATGAAAAATAAAGATTTCACATATTTCCAAAAATTTGCAATTTTGGCCCCTTTGACCCCTTGTAGCTCGAAAACGGTAAGAGCTACGCAAAATCCGTTGACATAGCACTGAAAGCTTATATCAAGAGGAATTCAAAGAAAAAAATCCCATCGAAATCCGATGAAAAATAAAGATTTCACATATTTCGAAAATTTGCAATTTTGGCCCCTTTGACCCCTTGTAGCTCCGAAACGGTAAGAGCTACGCAAAATCCGTTGGACATACTACTGGAAGCTTATATTAAGAGGAATTCAAAGAAAAAAATCCCATCGAAATCCGATGAAAAATAAAGATTTCACATATTTCGAAAATTTGCAATTTTGGCCCCTTTGACCCCTTGTAGCTCGGAAACGGTAAGAGCTATGAAAAGCCGTTGACATACTACTGACAGCTTATATCAAGAGGAATTCAAAGAAAAAAATCCCATCGAAATCCGATGACAAAATAAAAATTTCAGGTAATCAGCAAATTTGCAATTTTGGCCCCGTTTTGGCCCCTCAAAGCTGGGAAAGGAAATAAGTTACCAAAAACATAAAAGTTGAGCGCAATATAAATCTTTCATAAGGATCCTAATGAAAAAAACTCCATCAAAATCGGACAAAAAATGAAAAAAATAGATTTTTGAGATTTCCCCGTTTTGGGACCCATTAATCTCATGAACGGTACATGCGACGTGAAATCTGTTGACATACTGCTGATTGGAAATTTCCTAAGGAGAACACTGACAGAAACCCCATCAAAATCCAATATATAATAAAGATTCTACAGTCAAATATGTGAAAACATCAAATGTAACCCTTTTTGGCCCCTTTTTTAAAAACGGGTGGGCCCATTGACCAAAACTATGCCAAGCCTTCCTTTCTTGCCAAGGAACATTGTGTTAAAATTTCATAGGGATTGATCAACTGGAACTTAAGTTATTGCCCAAAAACAAAAGTGTCTACAGACAACGACAACGACGACGACGACAGCACCATACCATTATACGACCGCAAAAATTTTTGCGGTCGTATGAAAATTAATGCATTTGGAAGAACAGATGGTTAAGATTATACTCCTTCAGCAAATTTTCATTGATTTACTCATCATTTTTTATTGAAGGTACAGAACTATCAAGGCAAATAAAATTTTACATGAAATGTCTTCCAACCTTCATACAGTTATTATAAGACTAATCTGTGAATATTTTGAATATATATTAGAATTAGTATGATAGCATTATACGTGAAACAAGTACAAAGATATTTCTGGATAGAACATTCTTAGGTAGAATCGCTGTTTTAGTTTTGAGAACTACAGTTGTTTTTTCAAAAAATTATATTACCTGATTCAAAATTGTTTGTTTAGATAACTACTGGTTATGAAATATTATAATTCTTAATGCTAAAAATATATTATTAAATCAGGGGGAAATGATTCACAAGAGCAGAATTGTGGCTTTGCACCTTGATGAAAATTTATGTACAAGACCTTTACTGGCAAAAAATTCAGTCTCAACTAGATGTTGTCATTTTTTTCTATAATTTGCACGTACCTTGAAATTAGATAACACAATAGCCACTCTCTTCATTTTCTTCTTATCTCCTTCAGTGTGAGCTTTTGTAAATTCCTTTATCAGTTCACTTTCTATATTATTGTACTTATCTACATAAATAAAGTGAGATCTGTATATTTACATTTAAATGTAAAACATCTTTTTATAGTATACTGTATTGGTCTTGCAGTTTCATGAAAGGATTTAATAAAGTATCTGAAACATCTGAATTAATCTGAAACATCTGAATTAATCTGAAACATCTGAATTAGTTAATGGACACCAATAACTAGTACCTCTAGTTTAGATTATATGATGAAGTCTAGTCCATTACTTTTTTACCATGCTTAACCATTACAATTTTTATTCAAGTTTCAAACAACGAGTTTAAACATGATTTAAATAAACGGTTATGTACATAGTTATTTATCAATACTGCCCTAGACATACAGTGCTTCTTATAGATGTATAACATATTCATGTCTGGTATAAATAATCCGGTGTTAAAAATGTTTTTTTTTTAACAGCATAATTTAACAGAAATTCAGGTAATGAGTTTAATGAACAAACACAAATGCTCATAGAAAGCCTGCAAATAAGGTACATATTACATTTGTATTACATCCAATGATGTTCCTATATTGAATCAAGATGTGTTTTATAAATATTCTCTTTCATAGGTTAAAATAAA